>PPHD01029775.1:0-10512 GCA_002909625.1 Bambusicola thoracicus
ATATATAATTTAACTTTAGCACAGGGACAGTGATGTGTAAAGACACCCTGCCTATCTGGAGCAGGGATGTGCAGTTCCTCCTCATGCCACCAAGTGTCAGTGATGCTCTTAGAAATAGCCTCCGCTGCAAGCATTGGAAACGCTTCTTAGGGAAATGGGCCTTTAGCTTTTGCATTTCTGCTTTCTGTAGTGCATTTGAGAAAGATTTTTGACACGAGATGAAGAGATTCACAAAGTAATCTGCCCCGCTGTGTGCCAAAGCCATTTCTAGGAAAGCCTCAGGTTCTGTTATGGTTGCAGTGATTCTCCAAGTTACAGCAGTGCAAATATTCAGCTTATAGGGAGGGAAGGCAAACACTGGGGGACGTCTTAAACAGATTCATCTCTGTGGAGACAACTGTGAAGGTCTAAGGTGTCACATCCCACCCATAAGGGGAGGGAAGGGGTGCCCTGGAAAATCACTGAATATAACCTGTGCTGCATCACAAATGTACAGCTGTAACCTATAGTGGTGTAATCCAGCAGCAGCAACAGCAAAATCATGCAGCACAATTGGGGGAGCCTGGGACTGCAGGTAGGGCTGTGCTGCCTACATGTGCAGCTTGGGAGAGGAAGGCAGCACGGGATGTCATCATTTCAAGGAGCTGACCATATGATGTGCAATACTGTGTACACAGTGTAATACTGTGTAAATCCCAGAAAGATAGAGCTGCAGAGTGTGCAACAGCTCTGGGCAATGGATGGAGTGTAAGGAAAGAATGCAAAGCAAGGAGATGTTAATTCTGACATCTCAGACAGGGTTGCCTCGAATTCAGGGAGAAAATATCCTAAAGTGGCAAAATGCCTGGGTATGTACAACCTGTACATCAGTGCTCCACTCAGGGCAGGGGTCTTGCCTCTCACCCATAGCCAAAATCTCCTTATTTCTGTTCTGGTTACACCAGTTTGGTTACCTTTGTTTAGCTCTGGGAAAGACCAAATGGCCACCGATGGGAGGGCAAAATTACACCTGGCCATACTGCCTGCTACAATGGGAGAAGGATGGAGGAGCCCGCTGAGCCCTGCCTGGAGGGAAGGCTTGGAACTAGACATAACAACATCCAAATACCAATTATTTATGGTTTTTCCAATCTTTTTTTCCTAACTTGGTACTTCTATGAGGGAATTGTAAGAAAAGATTACTGCTTTTCCATTCTTCTATGGAGCCAAAGATAGATTGGTACAAATTCTTGTTTTGATATTCCTCATGCCAAGCTAATCTTGAGACAAGCAAGCTGAAGTACAGAGGACTCAATGCATTTGATATGTGGATGACACAATCTCCCTTTTGCTTCACATTCAGAGCAGATAGGTTGAAATACATTAGAAAGTAAGAAAGAAAAGGAAAATTGCAAAATGCACATTTTAGTTTATACTGAACTTTTAGGATCAGCTTCAGTCTGGTAGAATCGGTCTGGTAAAATAAGTCTGGCTGCACTGACTTTGTATCCCAGTTCACCCAAGCTGAGGACCCGGCAATTTTACATGGCTCAAGTCCCATTATACTTGAAAGTCTGGAGAATATTGACATGATTTTCCACCACACTTGATGTCAGCGGGATTAATCATTTCTCAAAGACACCTTTTGAGGGGCTTTGCTCATCTATTTGGCCACTGCACTAGCGTTGCTCGCACCCTAACTTGGTGTTTTCGTCTCTTTCATGCTCGTTTTGCAAAGCCTACCCGGAACTTCTGAGTGCTTCTCATTGACTCCACATGATGGCACCAAAGCCCACGGAAAGTTGGGACTGCAGGTGGGGCTGGAGAGGGAGAGCTCTGGGCTCTGGGGTCGGCCCCGTGGCCCGGCATCTTTCCAGCACCTGAGGACATGAGGAGGGAGCTGAACACCCCAGCAATGGGATGTTGGCAGGGCCATCCAAGTGGTGTCCATCGTCTCTTCGCCAGGACTCGGCTTGTGCTGGATCGGTGTTGAATTAATTCCCGTAGCATCTCTGAAGCTGGCAGTGGGATTTCTCACCTGTCATGAAGTTTCCGTTTCTCTGCATTCTTCCCTCTGTGCTCCATTAGCCCTTGGTGTGAAGGACTGCGTTTGTACATTTCAGAAGCCACTTATCTTTGCAGAATTGAAATGCAGTTTAGATCTGAAACACGTTTAGAGATGACGCAGTATCCACCACTGAGCCATTAGCTGTGGGAATGGAACAGGAAGCTGGAGATGCCATCGGCATGTTTTGTACCCATGGTGCAACCTTAGAGGGTATGAGAAAAGGATCAATTGGGCTTTGAGCATCGTGAGACATAGATCTAAACATCCATGCTCAGACAACAGGTTAGTTACATGGGGATTCTTCCTCTGCAGCTTGAGTGATTGCAGTAGGCTGTCAGTTATCCCATTGCCCTTGGTGATCATAGAATCATGAAGGTTGTAAAAGACCTCTTAGGTGATCTAGTCCTACCAGTAGTGCCCACTAACCGTATTCTTTAGTGCCACATCTCCACGGTCCTTGAACACCTCCAGGGATGATGACTCCACCACCTCCCTGGGCAGCCTGTGCCAGTGTCTGACCACCCGTTTGGAGAAATTTTTCCTAATATCCAACCTGAATCTCCCCTGGTGCAACTTGAGGCCATTCCCTCTCATCCTATCGCTCCCTCTTTTCTTTCCTCTAAGTTTTCTGCTACATATTGAGCCAGAGAAGTCCATTTCCAATACCAGCTCCCAGTGTCCCAGACATAAAGGGCACGCTTCTTGGCTTAATGCTGCTCTCAAGATCTCCCTCACTTTTGTTATAACTTCATCATCTCACTTGAATTTGTTGTATTTTTGTTTCCTGTAACTAAGGCTTATGCATTTAATAATGCTCTTGCTGCACAGTTCTGCGTATTACATGCACAACCTTTGTTATGAAGGCAGTGCTGAGGATGCATGAACACCTACACTGTACTGTTGATATGCACATGTTTATACACACCTGCACAGAGCTACTCACCCTTAAGCAAGCATATATGCTTATACACCTACACATACACACCCACACGTGGAGAAGTGTATAATACACAGGGGCTCAGCAACTGCATCTCTCTGTGCTGCCACTGCTCAAATTATCTGAAGACTTTACCAGGGCCCCTAAGCAAACACAAGGGAGTGCCTTTCTACTCATATGCATTCAATGCTGAAAGCTCCCTGTGCCCAGCTGCCAGATTTCCCAGGATCAGGGATTTATTCTCTACCACTTGCAAATGTGTCTAACAGAGACAGCAGCCAGCTAAACTGCTGCTCCCAGAGCTTAGCCCATGCTGCTATGAAACTGACAGTGCTCAAGCTATGGGACTTGGCCTCAGCTTAAACCTTCAAATCCCAGGACTTGTCCTTCTCTGTGGTCAGGGCCTCCAGGGTGGGCAGTGGGAGGGGGATCTGATTGAAACTGCAGCCCTTGAAATCACTTGGTTTACCAGTTCGTCTCCTGTAAAATCAAAGGATCAAAAACTCCTTCAAACCAGAGTGCAGAAGCCTTTGGCCAGTAATGAATAATAGCAAACCAATCCCTTTTAGGTCTCCCTGCAGATGAGGGTGTTTTAGCAGGGAATCTGTGCCATGGCTAGGCATCCCTGAGCTGGAAGCTGTGACTGTGTTTGTGTGGATCTGGGCTCTGATCACAGAAGGCACTTTTTAAGGTCCCAACATGAGATCAGACCACTCAGTTCATCCTTGCTGTGGAATCAAGGGGTAAAAAAACAGGGTTTCTAAAGCATCTTGACAGCCCTTGAGATCCTTGGGATTTTTCTCTTGCTCTCTTCCTCAATAAATATATTGTATAGTGTAGTAGTTGTTCCATAAAACTTTTGTCCCTTGGGTGTCCCCTAGGTAATGACAGTTTCGTGAGCCAGCCCCTGCTGGACTTTGCAGAATGCAGCCCAGGTCCTGTGAAAATCAACCACAACTTTAGTTGATTATGAGAGGACTCTGCAGCTCTCCAGAATGAATTGGTGGCTTCCATGTAAGCTCAACTGGGGAAATCTTTGTAGGAGGAAAGACAAACCTCATCTCTTATCTGTGGAAAACTGTAGGCCTGCAAGGAGTTAATGCAGTCTTGTTCTTTCTGAGAAGTGATCAGGACTGACATAAGGAGTCTGCCAAGGTCAGGACCTTAGAAAATAAAATATCTACCATTTAAACTCAGGGCAACAGCAGACTCTTGCCTATACCAACAAACACAACCTTGACAGCCACTCCTTGAATGTTTATAATGTCTATATTAGGAGCCAGATATAACGTGGTAATGGATGGCCTCATACTTAGGACTTGGGAGACACTGGGGTATCTGTGTGGGGGCACTATGAACCGAAATCCAGTGTTCACACCAAACTCATTTCCTTGGCTTCCCAGAAGCACTGTGGTTCTGGTTCCAGTGGCTTCAGGGTAATCTGAGCCCTTCTGGAAACCCAACATAGCCCTCCTGCACAGCAGATAAGGATTCTTCACAACAGGAGCCCTACAGGACTTGCTCAACAAGAGAGGTGTTCTGCACTGGTTTGGGTTTTTATCCAAGTGTATGTGAGCAGTGTTATGCCTTGTGATAATGTTACAACAACACCATCCAAGGAAAAGCTCTTAGAGAAATAGACTTTTCTTTCACTCATCAGTGGATGTTTGCTACCACTATAAGTTGACAGTGCTGAAGCAGTACTTTGTCTGCAAAGCAAGAGTGATCAGTTGTAAACTCCCCTGAGAGTGCCTTCAGGTACTCTCCACATAGTATTTCTTATTTTTTACGGTGTCATTTATGATTAAAAATACCCAGGCAATCATCTCAAACAAGCCAGCCAGGTTCAGTTTTACCTGAGAGCTGTCAGAGGTTGATCTATAAGATCCCATTGCAGGAACAATACTAGTGAAATGTAATACAAAGCTAACACAAATTAAACATCTTAGACACAGATGGAAACTGTGAAATCTTTAAATCTCAAAGAAGTCCTTCAACTTGAATTTTTTTCCAAATCGATTATGTGATTATTGGATAAATAAACTATGTGATTGTTCAGCACATAAACACCCTTTGTTAAATGTGTCCGTCAATAGACAATTCATATAAATGATACTAACTATCATCAAAGGAGTAATAACGCCTTTATTGATGAATAAATCTCTAAAAGACAGATCAAATGGAGGTTAACTAGCCATGCATGACATTAGCAGGAATTAGTCTGAAAAGAGCCTTGCGGGCATGTTAGCTACTGTTGTATGTGGGGTGGGAAGCAGTGTGGGCCACACTTCATGGAAGTACCTGCAAGGTCAAAAGCCTGACCCTTGCCAAGACCATGCTGGTTCCCTTACCATATATAGCCTGGCACCATTATTTCTGTTTTGTATTTCTCCATCGTTTTGTGTGAAGACTTTTTTTCAAGGAGCCTCTTTTAGCATTTCTAAAGTAACATGGAGGCTGAAGCCCCGAGGCTGTACCCAAAGTTCATATAAGGCGTCAGATATGGATATAAATTACTGCTCTAGTGCTTTAAAAACCTGGGGCTATGACAGGACTGAGCTCCACAGACAAGAGCTCAGGAAAAAAATATCAAGAGCAGCAACTAATATGAAGTAAAAATTGACAAAAGTGGGCGGGGAAAAAGCAAAAAAAGAGTTTTGAATTGAGTGATAGAACAGTAAGTGGGTGGGAAGGACAATATTCAAGTGCCAGAAAATGATACTCTATTGTTATCTTAGCATATATGACTCTTTCGGACAGTACTCCAGAGGTGCTTTCCAGCTGCAGTTCTGTTTGGTTGAGCAGTTAATAGCGTGATAGTGGAAGCTTTCTGTCTTGCAGAAACCACAGCAAAGCCTTCCTGGTGTCTGCACCCAGGAACACATAAATGGTTGGTGGTGGACCAGCAGAGAGACATCACTACCCAACTGCTGTCACCCACCTACACACAGCAGTATTGAACCTGCAAACACCACGACCCAACTGCAGCCACCTACCATGCACTTACCCATGTGCCTGCTGCTTTTTTTCCATTTTTCCCCTAATTCAGCTTACTTCTGCCTTGCTCCTTCCCACTGCAGGGCAGCCTGGCATCCCAGTGCTCTGCTGGAAGGCATTCGGCTGTGATGCTCCGTCTTAAGCAAACACTGCTATCTCCTCTAATAGTCATTTGTGTGAGGCTAGCGGCTAGCTTTTACCTTTTCCATGGAGATATATTACAACCTATAATAAGAAATGAGCTCTTTTTCCCATATAAGATGAAATCAATGCACATTAGAATAGTTAGGTTGGAATTACATAGCATATTAATGACCACCTTGGAAACTGCTTCTGATGAAAGCTGGCTGGATAAACCATTTTTCTATTAACAGAGTTCCCAAATGGGACATCAGGGTGGCTTTTGGGTGAAATTCAACCATAGCATCTGGGATGTCTGTAGGTAGGATTCTGTTGCTTAGCCAGTCCTCCAGGATCATGTAGGGTCCCAGGTTTCTAGTCAATGGAAAGTCCATTTTATGCTGTGTATGTGTCAGCTCTCATTGTACCCCTCTGTTGATTGTGGAGGCATTCCAGCACCATCAGTTGAGATCTTGCTGTTCACACTGTTGTTGTGGTTAGCTCAGCTGAGTCTCACCCTTGATGCCAGGGGAATTTTGTTACAGCTTTCCCTGCTGCTTAAGTGCTTTCCCACAACTTACATGGACTTTTTGGTCAGACTTTTGCCCTCTGGAGCTTGCATTCATTGCTCTTTGCATACCCAAGGCACCAAACACTTGTTAACTGAAGCCACCAGCTTGGCAGCAAAGTATGAGAACGATAGGGGTGCAGCAGCCTCTCTTTCAGTAGATACTACAGAGCAAGAGACAATAATGGAAATGACAACACAGGAATATAGCACTGAAGTTAGGCAAGTGGAGGTGGAACAAGATGTATTGGAAAGAAACATAAGCAGTGAAATTCAAATATTTAGGTACTTTAGAAAAATTCTCTTGAAGACCTAAGCAATCATGAGAGAGACAATTTAATGGCCCTGAAGACTCATAACCTGAAAATATGCACAGCAGGCAAAATTATCCCTATCTTTCTTCAGCCCTGCAGACCTGGGAGCGGGATTATGCAGTAACACCACAGAATCATTAAGGTTGGAAAAGACCTGTAAGACCATCAAACACAACCTGTTCACTGGAACAGGCTGCCCAAGGAGGTTGTGGATGCTCCATCCCTGGAGGCATCGAAGGCCAGGCTGGATGTGACTCTGGGCAGCCTGGTCTGGTGGTTGGTGACTCTGCACACAGCAGGGGGGTTGAAACTGGATGATCATTGTGGTCCTTTTCAACCCAGACCTTCTATGATTCTGTGATTCTATGATCGAGTCCAACTGCCAACCTACCTCCACCATGCCTACTAACCAAGGCCCTCATTGCCACATCTCCATGTTTTTTTAGTACCTCCAGGGAGAACACTTCCCTGGGCAGCCTGTTCCAGTGCATTACCTTTCTTTCTGAGAAGGAATTTTTCCTAAGGCCCAACACAGACATCTGTACCTGAGCTAGGGACACGGGGCTCTCCTTGCTGTCTGTGAGGCATTTCTGAAGCACAGTTCATCTGAGCAGTTTGGGATATTTGTTCTCACATGTTTTAACAACACAAAGCTGGTAATGTTATTGTTAGGAATATCTTAATTAATATTGCTTATAATAGTAGATATGGCTGGCCTCTGGAGAAGAGGTCTACAAGAAGCATCTGTCAGAGTGATATCTTACATGAACAAACACATTGGAGTTTAGTCAGGAAACAGATCCCTCACACTTCAGGATGTCACCAAATCCAAAGCTTGATTTCTGGGATCTAAACACCAAATTGCATTTCTCTAGAAATTCAACAATAGTTACATATTGGGATTTTGGACTCTGTTCAGATACCAGATTTTATGATGCTACTTACCCTAAAGCAAGCGGTAATGATTTTATGTAAATCATCCTCCTACCAGCTGGTAAACAATGCAATATGAAAGCACACCATACCATGCTTTTCCTGATCCTGACTGATCCCTCTTTGAGGCCCTATTAACACAGACAACATTTTGTTTTCCCACAGGAGCTGCTTGGCGGACAATTAGTTAAATCCACTGCTCTAATCGTGTGGATTTGTTTTGGAGCAAGGCAGTCTCATAATACAAAATGCCTATTTCAGTTTGAACAAGCAGATTTATTAAACCTTTTACGTGCACACTGTGTAGCTTCCATACGCAAAATTAAAATCCATCTGGAGTCAGGAGAAAATACATGCAAACTAAATACTACAAGAGCAATAATATTACTAGCTCTCAAGCCGAGCTTGCAGTCAGTGCAGTATTTTATTGTTATTCATAAGAAAACAAAATAATAATAATACTTTCTGCTCATGGCTGGGTCCTGATATACTTCCACAGCAAAGGCCATCTTTTTCTAACAACTCTTGTGCCTGCTTTGCTTTCCATGACGGGCAATGTTAACACTGTGTAAGGTTATGCAAAACTGGGGCTGAGGATTTCATGAAATCTAAGGAGTCAGGGCTGATCGTGCAGCCAAGTCAACACTGGGCTGAGGCCTCCTGGTATCTCCAGTAGTGCTGGTGGCCATTTCTCAGCTCACTTCCACCACTCCACCATTTTGCCCTTCAAAAGTACTTACAAAATCTGTTGCCCTGAGACAGAAGAATAATAAAATTGTCCATGTAATTATACTCCAGGACGACTTCATTTAGCCTGATTAATTACACAGGTGTAGTATCTAATCCCCAAATTTAGAACAGTGGCTGTGTTCTAATTATATCCTCTGATAGCTTAATTGTCTCATAGCCCAGCTAAAAATAGTTTGTCACATTTTTGCTTTACTCTCCTTCCAAAGGGAAATTTGGCACTTACTGTTAGATTCCATAGACAATCCTAATTGCTCCAGCAAGGCTCCTGAGCCCTGCTGGGGGAATCCATTCCACCAGGAAAGGTACCACTCAGCAACTCAGGGACAGATTTTTCCAATCCTTCCACTGCACACAGGAAAGATGCTCCTGGGAAGAAGAGATCTGAACATCAACGAACACTTGGTGTGCTGGTTGTTTCTATTTCCCTCTTGGAGATGGTGAAATGATGTTGTCAGCCTGAGTGGCTTGACCAGGATCACAGAAAGTATCAGTGTTGGGAATAGAAAAGAAAACTATCTGGTGTCTGATTATAAACTTTACCTCCTAAATGAGAAAGCTGAGTCAAAGCTGAATGAAGGCACCAGTAGCCGTATTTTTTCATGTATTTTCTGACCTATTCTTCATTCACAGTCTCCAGCACGTTTCATCCTCATAAACACACTTCTCTTTCATAAACAGACTTCTCCAGTAACGACACCACTACAACAGAATAGTATGTACAGGGAAAGACTTAGTAACATCTGTATAAAGACTTCTGATCTACACTAGATAAAGAAGACAGTCTAAGGATGCTACATAACACCATAGGGATATAACCACAACTGTACTGAATGTTGAGAAAGAAGAATCATACCCAGGGCGGTTAAACTGCTGTCAGGCATTCAGCAGTCAAAGCCATATGGAATGTCTTTGGTGGGAGATCAGACTCAAAAGCAAAGCTAGGACACTTGCAAACAGCAAACACCATTTATAGAGATTACATTTTAGCTGTAGGGCCATTATCTTAACACAGTCCAGCAAGAAAGAAGGCGATTCAACCAGGCACAACTGAAAACTGCAGAATCATCAGGTCTGGGCTGTGCCGAGTTGCTCTGCTGAAAAAGCTGTGCCTCGATGGGCTCTGCTTACCACACTGCTTGCCCTTCCAGTGTCAGAGACGATTCCCCCTACTGTCTTCTCTTGGGATCTGGCTGAAAAAAATCTTCAAGACTGCTTCAAGAAATTGAATGGTACCTGCAAGATAGAGCTAAAAAAGGGCATCAGTGCTTCTGAAAAATTTTAAAAAAACCAAACGTGTTTCCAGTGTGGCTCTGGGGAGATTCCTGGAGACTATGACTGCATTAACATAACCATGGTTTCCATGGGGCTTTTTGAACTTGGGTATAACTTCTTTGCAGCGCATTTGGTAGCACTGCAGACCTGACTCACTTTACATCCATTGTGCTATCCATTTTCTAGAAGTCAGGCATGAAATGCAGATGGAGACTTGCCCCCAGAGTCTGATGAGGACCAAGTTATATTTAGGTGCAAAAACATTTAGTTGAGTCCATTATTACCATTTTAATACTGCTCTGGGGAAAGGACAGGTAAAGAAGACGAGACAAGAAAGAACAGAAATTCAGTTCAGTGTCTTTATTTCCCTTATAATGTGTCATGTACCGTTCCGCTTGTTATTTACTTGAATATATAATCAACTCACTGTGTTAGTGGCTAATTGCTTTATTTCAGTTCTGCTTTATTCTGTCTCATTAGGCCAATTTACGGTTCTCATCTTTTTTTCTGTAACAAATAAAAAGAACGATGATAATAACATCAGAAACATCTTCAGTGCTTTCTATCAGACTCT
>PPHD01029776.1:0-10512 GCA_002909625.1 Bambusicola thoracicus
CTCCATTACCTGCTGAGTTGGAAAATAAAAATAATTAAATAAGTAAACAATTGAGAGAGAATAAAACCTCAATCAGAACTACAAACACTCTCAAACATTCGACAGACACTTAATGAGCCTTTCTGGGGGTTTCCGGCCTTTGTGCTTCATCTAACTCTGTTCAGAGAATTAAGTTGACAAACAGAATGAAAAATTAATATTGGCAGGATTGAGTGTTAATTAAAAATTAAATATACAACACTTGTACCGGATCCCATAAAAGCAGTGCTACTCAGACAGATGTATTATTGCTAAGACATTCCTGGAGATGGTGACTGGTAAGATTAACCTGAAGAAGGATGTCAAAATGGCCTGTATTTTCTTGGGTTTTAAGCATCCACTGTTAAACCCTGACAGATTACTGGACTTATATTATGGTAATGGAAGCCCACCACAAAACAGTTCTTATGTTTGCTTTGGTTGTCTGAAGTGAAATCTGTGACTGTGCTGGTATTTTGTAGTAGTGCTCTGCAGTTCTCTCGGTAGGAAGATTTGCATCTGTTGAGATGCATCTACAAAGGTTTTTGGATTTTTAGGGTGTTTTTTGTGCGTGTGTTTTTTGGGGGAATGTGTTCATTGTCACTGTGGCTTTTTTAATCACTGGGGAAATTGGAAAGCTCCCCAGAAACTCAGCTGTCTTCATCTGTTAATGCAGGAATTTGCACAGTCTGAGCACTGAGCCAAGCAACAGTCTGTCAGCATCTGAGGGGAGGAGGTGCATACCTGGGTCTGGGACTGTAATTTTCAATGGATATTTTCTAAAATCTTTGTTCACATCCTCTGTGCGTTAGTGGCAGTCTGTAAATTCATCTCATAACAAGACAGTAACAGGTGCTAAAAGCTGATATTCAGAAAGTAGGTTACTAATGCCACCAGTCAATTCGCCTTTAACCAAGTTCTTTCTCACACAGAAGTTACTGTGCTCTGTTCTGATTTGTCTGAAGCATGTTCTGATTGTGGTCAGCAGGCGTCAGCAGTCATCTCTCAAGAGCTTCTGCTCAGTTGCTTTCCTGAGCACGGATCATTCCTTGCTGCATAGCAGTCTGTGTCTCTCCTGAAGCCAAAGGACCTGTTAAACTGGCTTCTGCATTGGTGGACAGAAGGAAAATTACACACAGGTTTTCCATAGTTGCAAACTTCTTTTTTCCCTAACAGGCCACGATGGAGCACTTTTGATCTCTGATTTCAAGATCATTTTTATTCTCAATAGATGCAAAGTGTAACTGGGTATAGATAGCTGCCTACCAAAGCAAGAAGCTGCCAGAGCTCTGACCTACACCATATATCAGGTTTTTCTTAAGGAATGCATACTGTTGCTGTGGGATTGAGTGTGTTGGAGGTGTAAGTTCATCTGCTGGGCTGCGCACAGCAGCACTAAGGGAATGCACAGACTTGGGCTTCTCTTGGTGCCTTTGATAGGAATAATGGAACCCACATAAAGGTGGCGCTGTGCAGTCAGAGGGTGGCAATTTCCTTGAAACCACCATGGGTGAATGTGACAGTTCCTGACAGTCCACAAATTAGTGTCAGAAATACCTAGTTTATTTTCTCCTTTTGTTACAGCAGTCTGAATAAGCATTCTTTTTGGATTTGAACTAAAAGTGTTATAAATGTCACATAGACAGTTATTTTTAGGTAATAGAATATGTTTGCATAACAGAGCATTCCGTAAGGCATTTTGCTGCTTGCTTACCACATGAGTCTTCCTTGCCAGCACATCGTACTGCCCTGCGTGCATTCAAGAGCACAGCTTGACTCTTAGGACTAGAGTTAATGGAGCAGCACAGTAACAGAATAAAATGTGATAGAACATAATATAGTAAGATCTGACAGCATTGAACGCAACAATAGTTTGTCCTAACTTTAACATCTTAAACTTTTTATTTATTTATTTAGAGTGTTGTGTGTGTGTGTCCTTTTCGTTTACTGGAGAAGCCAGCGAAAGAATGTATAGCTGCTTAGTTCTTCAGAATTCATGTGTTGAGTTTGGCTGCCATTTTAGAAGGGATGTTCTAGTCTAGGTTATTTCGTTTTGCCTAGGAATTGCAGTATTAAATTTTCTATCGTGGAAGAAATAAAATCTACCGATTTACAACATTCACCACTTAGCATGGATTGGTGCTTACCTGAATGACTGGCAGCATGTTGCTCTAAGAACGAAGCAGTAGCAACCACGAGAGAATACATTTTTATATCTAGTGAATAGAAAGTGCTGGTCCATCAACATTTAGCATATTGAATTGAACATGTGTGTTTTCTTCCTATTGGGTTTCTATGCGTGGAGAAATACTTTCTATGGTAGGAAGACTGGGCTTTTATTTAGTCTCTAGTCCTTTTGAGGTTTATGACTCAATGTAAGTATTGCTGCTGACTACGTTCAGTAACTGGAATATGCTGACCTTCTATTTCTGGTTATTGAAGTTGAGCTGGCGTGACGAAATACTTCTTCTTGGGGATTGTTTCCTGTTTTTTGGAGTCTAATCATAGATTACATAGAGATCTTAGAATCATTCTCTAAGGGATGCTTATGGCCAATTACTCCTACTGTCATTGCTACCTGAAGACAGACAGGTGAACAAGAACAGGGTCAGGCAGAAGAAGACTAAGTTACTTCTTGTTCTTTCCAGATGCTGAATAGCTATTTGTGATGTTCCTGCTGGAAAGGGAAGCTTTAAATTGTTGCTGATGGAGGGATTATTAATCCAGTGTAGTTTGCTTCCCTGCTTTAGATCAACCCTGCCATCGTTCTCCTTAGAAGACAAGTTTGGGGGCTTTGCTTTGCTTTGTTTTATTCCTACAGCCTTTTCCCTAGGACTTCAAAGTAATTAGACTTAATGAAAGGCTTTTGATTCTTAAGTACTTTCAGACACAGGAATCTTCCACAGCCATAACAGTCCATCAATTTCAGCCTTTAACTGCAGGATCAAACAAATTTTGACTACTGAAAGAGAAGTAAGAGCAGTTAAGAGCTTATTCTAATTTCAGTGGCTATCACCAAAAAGGGTAGGAAGGAGAAAGATTACTGTAAGTACCGTGGAGATATTTTTAATACTTTCTCCTGGAGCTCTCTGGCATTTGTTACATCAGGCTCTGTTTCGAGCTTGCATGTGTTTTAAATTAAATATATATAAATAAATGTTGGAAGGACACATTATCTTTAGTACTTTCTGTTCCATGGATGAAAAAATACCTAAGCTTCTTGCTGTACATAATTTAAGTGTGTAACGAAAGAGCTCTGAAAATATTAAATATGAGGGGAAAAAAAAAGCCTGGACTGAAAATTTTACTGTAAATGGAAACTGTGGGGAAGAAATAGCAAACTGGCTGCTTACTGTAAGAACTCCAGCACCTCAGGGAGATCTGATCCTCTTCCTAAAGAGATATGGTCTGGGACTATCAGATGCTCCAGATTTCCTAGACAGTAGACCGTGTTAACTTTTCTGGATTGTGAAGAAAAATTCTTTATTTTTGTGCTCTAATGGAAGACTTGGTTCACCATTGTGATGTTTGAGAGTGCAGATTGGGACCTCTAATCTTATGACAGTGGTCCAATGAGTTTTTTTTTAGTAGAGCAGAACTGTTAATGTGTATGGTCTAGATACTGCTGTTGCTTCTTAGACACTTGTTTTTAGTTTCAAGTGAGCTAGCTGTTCTATCTGTAACTTGTCTGTTTTGTATGAACGATACTGGATTAGGGAAAGCTCTTACTGGAGTTGTAAAAGCCCGCAAGAAAGGAACTTTGCTTATATAAGTTAAAGTGATGTTCCAGGTACTGTCTGTCCTGTTTTAGTTATTGATGTGTTATGACCCTTTTTATGTTACATACTCATTTTCTTAGTATGAAAAGAACAAAGGGCAGTTTTCTGTGACAAATTTGACAACACCAGGCTTGTTTGTATATGAGAGTAATGGAGATGAATTTGGGTGCCAAAGAGATTCTGACCTCCGTCGCTATAGAAAAAACTGCAATGGGATGATTTCCACACATGGAAGGTTTTTTGTTGTTGTTGGTTTGTTTTGTTTTTAATCTCTTGGAAACAGATTTTATGGTTTTTGGAATGGAAAGGTGTGCCTTTTGGTATCTGGAACTCATGATTTCATTTCTGATACCCCAACACACAAGAAGAGCGCCTACTTGAGTCTGTGGTGTCAACAGAGAGAGCTATAGGAAGCAGTGCAGTGTGTTTGTGCAGAGAAAAACTCCATGGGCTTAAATCAAGAGGCTGAAGATGGTGAGGACTGAAGTAGGATACTTGAACTGATTTAGCTTTTATTTATTTCTCTCTTTCTGTATGATACAGTTTTGCTATAGTCATTGTTTCTCATGGAATGAAGTTGCCACTGTAGGGTTTGGGGCTATAGTAGAGGAGACTTCGGAGGAGAGGAATTCTTATAAATTTATAAGATATTGCTTGCATAAATGAAATAATAGTACTTTTATAGCACAGTCACCTAAAGTAATAGAGATGGTAACACTATGATGTGGTCACAGCTGTCATTCTACTATACGTAGCTTACTTGTTCTTCCGTTTTATCAGCTTCATTCTCTGTGAGCAGCAGTGTATCCAGCAGAATGGCTGACGATGCTTGGATGGGCGAGCTCCTCAGCCTCATTGGGCTCTGGTACATAATGGGGTTAATCCCATTTCTCATCCCATGCATAACAAAGAGCTTGGAATTCTCTGTCACAGAATTTCTGAAAGAGATTCTGCTGGAACACTTCCGAAGGACCTTGCTAGTCTTTGTGGTCCGATAGTTGCAAGTGATATACCTGCTGAAAGCCTCCCTAAATGTTTTGTTGAAGAGTGTGTAGACAAGAGGGTTCACTCCTGAGGATACATATCCTATCCAAACAAATATCTCCATGAGCTTTTGAAAAACTTCCTTGTTGCACGAGTTGCACAGGACTGAACTTATGTTAGTTATGAAGAATGGGCACCACATCAACAAGAAAAGAAAAAATACAATTCCAAGCACTTTTGATGCCCTTTGTTCATTGGTTATGGTTTGCATGGATTTCCTGCCAATGGTAGACGTTCTACTGATGGGTATATCATTGGTAAGAGTCTTGTCTTTTCTAGAGCCATTCAGCATGGCCACCTTTTCTGGTGAGCAGGCAGGTGTGGCGTCACGCTGAAATACTGTGGACACTGTTGACCAAGTGAAACGTTGAGGTGGCTTGTTGATCAAATAGGCCTTCTTGCGTAGCACTTGAATTGTCAGAAAGTAAGTGACTATCATGATAGCAAGGGGAATGAAGAATGCAGCCACTGATCCATATAGAATGAAGTCATGAAAGCGATCAGGCGTCAGAAGACATGTGATATTTGTAGAGTTGCCATTTCCATCTTCAATTCCTCTGATAGGGACTGGAATAGCAATGCCTGGGGAAGAAAAAACAAGTACTTAAGTAATTGCTTGCAACCTCCATTTTGGGCCTGAATCCTCAGAGTCTTTAAAGAAAAGTAGTTTCTGAGCTCTCTAGAGTAGGCACAGGGTGACTTGAGAAAATGTGAGCTGCTGAGAGCACCACGTGGGTAATGGGGCAAATAGTGCTTTGTGAGACTTGGCAAGCTCAGTTATAACAGAATGACCCTTTTTTTTTTTTTAATCAGATTAGGGGTAACCCTTAGAAGTCGAGAAAGCAGTATGAAGTTGCCAACATCTCTAGTGTAAAACACATGAATTGCTTTGACTCATTGAAATTAGAATGGCATTTTCCTCTCATGAAATGAATTTCCCTAATGCTGTCTTCCCCCTTATTTTTTTTTCCCCTCTTTCTTAGTGGCATCACGTTATTGGACACAGCTGATGTTTTTTCACTCTGCTTGACTTTCATATATACAAGTAGTTAAATAGATGCCAGAATTATTCAGTGTGTGCATTTGAGACAGATTTGTTGTTTCAAGTCACTTGGATATTTAAGAGTGTTTAAATGAGGCTAGCTTGCTTGCTAGCTCTGTAATTCAACACTTAAAAAAAAAAAAAGTTAGCAGTCTTGTCTTTTAAATGAATTTTTTATAACTGCTAAATTACAGTCAGCAGTTCATTTGCCAGCAGTCTGACATTACAACAAAAACAACAGGTTCCTTGCTGTCTGGTGAAGGTTATTTGTGCTATGTTTCCTGATACCACTTAGAGATCTAGGGATTTACAGTGTTCCTCTGCTTACTGAAGTTGGCTGGGGCAGCAGGAGGTGAAATGGTTTTCCCTTCAGCCACTTGACCCCTTCGTTGAGAAGAGGCACACCTTTGGATACAACAAGCATTTAAAATGAAGATTGAATTACATTAACCTTTGATTTGGAGAAACGAGACTCTACTGCAGAGTACTCTTGTGTTAGATAAAAAAGAAATGGAACGTACAGCACTGATTAATAACAATAAATCAGGTATTAAAAGGTCAACTTTTAAGTGTCACATCTCATTAAGAGTTTCCTTTTTTTTGTGATAAAATAGAGATACGTCTTTTTTCCTGTCGTCGTGGTTCTGCCAGATTGTTTTTGTTTTTTTTTTCAAGTTGAAATTTCTGTTTTTGGGCATGCATGCTGGAGTCAAGAAGATGAATGTACCTATTCTTTTATGCGTCATTGCCTAAAGTCATCCAGAATTATTCTTTTTCTTTTGCACACAGCATACAGCGCTACGCCTGTTGCTGCCTATGGTGCACATTAGTTACTGGAATTCAGTGTTTTCACCATTTTAGCTCATTTAAAAGGCTTTCTTTAAGCAATGAAGACAAGTGAGGTGCCGCGTGCGCAACAGGGAGACACTAATAAATGTTTGTACATTTGCATCCTTTGTATCATCTTAAGGGCCTTCCTGTATGATATGTTGCCAGTGCATGGTAGTCTTTGCTGTGGTTGTTACCAGCTGCTCACTTATCTTTCAATCTTTGGTGTAAGTAATTAACTTTTTTTTACTAGCTTTATGAGACAGTTTTAAGTAAGGCACTGATTTCTAATAGTGTATACTCGAGGCTTAAAATTGTATTTGGATGGATATATATTAGACTGCTTCCACAGGAACATGGAATCTTGCTTTCCCATGAGATACGTTAGCCATGCAGATGTTGTCTTCAAACATGTGGAATTTTAGAAGTATGAAGTATGAAGATTACATCTACTCCGTCTTTGACCTTTCTAGTAAACTTGATGAGCAGCTACTCAGACAGACTTCTAATGTAGCTGTGTATGATCCAAACGGTGGACATGGGCCGACCCAGATTGGCCAAATTTGTCTTTGTGCCCAACTTTCACCTATTGTTTTGGATGCGAAAAGCTTCCGCGTTGCTTTTCCAGTCTTGAAGCCTCACATACCTATTGAAATGAGCCAAACAATGATGATTTTGATGATTGTTGTAGCCCATGAGTTGTACTGGCTGGCCTGGATTGGCTTTTTAATCGCAATATAGCGGTCTAGTGAGATGGCACAGAGGTGCATGATGGAAGCTGTGGAAAAGAGGACATCAAGGAACAGCCAAATGGGACACAGGGCAGTTGGAAAAGGCCAGGCGTTGTCTGGAAGAGAACAGAAAACTTATTAGAATCTTAGCTTTTTGAGAGGTTTTAGTATCTTTCTTTTCCCCTTTTGGCATCAGTACCTGTGAGAAGCTCCTAAGCCTATAGTAACTGAACTTTGCCACTTCTAACTGGAATGGTTGCTGCTGCCATACTGATCAGGCTGTTTGTGCATCAGAAGTCATTCCCTATCTTTCTTTCCACTGTGGATCATGAGCTCTTTGTAGCAAGGACTCTGGATTAAAAGAGTAAAACAGATTTTAAAAAATGGCTCATGACTGCTTGGTGCAGCAGCCTAATATCAAATGATGGGTTTTTTTCAGCTTTGTCTCTCTGATAGTGCTCTGATCCAAGCACAGAGGAGATAAGCAGGCCATGACCAGTATATTAGTCAATCATTGCAGAACTGTGTTTGCATCTTGAAGAACAAACAAATGATATGTAAACCTGCATCATGTCCATTATAAGGTTCTATGGTATTCAGTGTTGCAAAAGGTAGATATTTAGGGGGGCTGGGTCTGCCCTTCCATTCTTTACACTTCTAATCTGAATGAACTTCTCTGAAACTGATTTCTTTCATAACTGCTTGATTTTTTTTCTTTCACAAAGTTGTTTATATCAGCAGTACTCAAGCTGAAATTTACCATAGTGTTGCACGTGTGTAAGATTGTTCTGCAGTCCTGGAAATGACTTTGTGAGCACAGAAGTTTCTTCTATTTCTAGTTGTATCAGTTGATCTGCTCAAATTGTCTCTCCATATAAAATGAATCTGTATTTGATCAGTAGGTTCGTTAAAAGCATTGCCAGAGAACTCAGTTCTTCATTGAATGATGATTAAGGAAAAAGAATTGTAACAAATCAAACTTTTTAAATCTCGTTGCTCCAAACAAATAAATCTACGTGCTGAGAATGCCAAATGGCCCAAAATATCGTAATGCTCAATCTTATCGGTGTGGTAACGGCACAGCAGTTTGACATTAACAATTTTTCTCATAATATGTCTGTTAGATGGAAATGATATGGTACTACCTTTGAAATATAAGCCCCGGAAGATGGAAAATTTTATGAGGTCAAACATAGCTGGCACTTTTCTCCATTGCTGTGTATGTTTGGGAACCTTCCCTGTAGACATGAATGATAAAGTGAATTCCCAGCAAAATCTGTATCCCCAGAGCAATGGACTCCAGGTGAGGATGGTGTAGGCAATAGGCAGTAAGGAAGAGAAGTGGTCTAGTTTCAGAGCACTAACCTCTGAATTTTACACGGCATCTGGCGGTGTATTTATTAAAATAGATATCTCCATTGAACATACACTTCAAAAACAGAAGTGATAATTAGCGTGTTATGAAACACCTACTGATGTTCTGTTTGTCTGTCTACACTTTCAACTGGCAGTGAAGTATTGCCTTTGAGCAGCAGCAAAAAAGGAAAAATGAAAACGCTTTATGGTTCGTTCAACCGGAAAGCAAGCCAGAAAAAAATAGTTAGAAGGAATAATTTATTAGAAAATCATAGAAACGTGTTCTGAGTTGGAAGAGGCTCATAAGGATCATCAAGTTCAGAGAAGAGGGACTGCTACTAAGTATGACGTAAATGATGCAGGGTTAGCTCAAATAAAATGTGGACAATGGAAAGAGTATTCTGTATCTTGAAGGGTGCTCGGAGAACACTGCTGGATTTCAAGTAAGCACCTCACACTGCTGCTGAGAGTGCATACATGCTGATCCCTGGATTATCAGTGTTTTACTTTCTGCAGAATAGCAGCATAAGTTATTTTCATTTGCAGCTTTCTTCTCTTTGCAGAAGAAATCCCTCAAATACTTCATCCGAAAGCTGCTTTTCTTTTTAATATCATGTATGAAAACAGCTTCCTGGTGCAGAGCAACTCTGAGAGTTTTACGAGCTGTAGAGTTAGTTGGTAAGTGCAACTGAAAAGAAGGCTTTTAGCCTTCCTTTGGAGCTGAATGCAGAAGGCAGTAAGTCACCACATCGGGATTATAGAATTATGTTCTGTTTTCTGTGTGTATGTTTTTTTTAAATCCAAATAAAATCAGGGTAGACTTTAAATGCAGTAGCTGAAAAGAGTTGATGAGTATGGTTATATCTGAACAAATACGGAGTGAGGCTCTATCTGTAAATCCTGAAGTGTCAACTGGTTCTCTAGGATTGGGTACTGTGGCACATATTGCAGTACTTTGGTACTGTGGCACACATTGCTTTTCCTTCTTGTTTGTACACATTAGAAGCTCGGTGCCTACCATGGGAGTGACTGTTGGCTGTCGGCTTGGTGATGTGTGGTGGTGGTGTGTGTCACTGTTTGCATGTTGTGTTAGTTTGGAAGCAGGGAAAAAACAGAATATGAATTTTCCCTCAGGACCCAGAAAGCACCTTTGACCTCTGACAAGAAGCAAGCAGTTGAGTTCCTGCTTTTTATAATTTAGATTGAAGGTAAATGGGCAAGTCCTGCCAAACAGCAGGGTGTGTGAAGTTACACCAGGGTCAGACTGTTAAAATCTCTGATTCTCCTGTTATAGATCCGCACTGGTGGAGCAAACCAAAGCATTACATGATCCACTGTACTGAGATTCTCCATCTTTTTTTCCCTTGGGCGTTGAAATGCTGATCTTAACCTACTGCATTGGCCTTCTTTTTTCCCCCGACAGCCTGGGTTAGCTGATAAGCCTGTCTGACTGAAATCTGATCTGCTTTCTCTGGTGGCATAAGATAAGGATGCTTCCTATAGACCTGATCTCAGACCCTCCTAACTGTGGTGGTGGTGCTGCTGTAGGTTTTCCTTATTTTTAGTTACTACGTGATAAAATATATGCTTTATGATTGTCTTGCACCTTGAGAGGTAAGATGGGCTTTTACCACAACTGTCTGTCCTTGAATAGAATCTCTATTTACAGAAAGATTTATGTATAGGAAATACCTTGGAAATGTGTAATCCCTAA
>PPHD01029778.1:0-10510 GCA_002909625.1 Bambusicola thoracicus
CGCAACCCTTCCCAAACTCACCCGAACAAATTACCAACGTGCGGTCTAGAGGTGTTACGTTATTCAAACCGCTTTTTGAGAAGCAAACACGGTGACTCTAAGTCTTCTCTTAGGGCAACATTAAGGATAAATTAGGCGTATTAATATAAATTAGGTGTAGGCAACATCCAAGAAAAACAAACTTGGGAAATGTTTTAGAAAATGATTATTTAGAACGTTAAGTGACTTTCTCCCCATTCAAACCATTATTTTGGAAGTCTCCTTGGGCACAGAGTCGATGCTAGAGGTCCAGCAGCAGCCATTCCGTAATGGGAGCTCTCCTCATCTTTGGAGTTGAACAACGATCACAAAAATGATGTTGTTCAGCCGAGGACGTTGAGTAAAGCTGCAGGTGGTCTACTTCATCTGACGCGCAAGGTTAAAAGAACTACATAGGAAAGGGTGCGAGGATAATGGCAATCCGCTATTGCCTCAAGCTCCAGCATCTGCCTTCTCCTGCCTGTAATTGCATAGTGTCTGCAACACTACACAACCAGAGAAATTCTTTCATGCTCAAGCACGGCTTACAGTATCTACGGCTCCCATTGCAATCCAGAAAGGGAGCAAGCAAATACAAAGTGCAGAGAGAAACAGTTCTGTCCACAGCTGTGTGTCAACAGCCACACTTCTGTTTGGGAGCGTGCTGGCACTCTCTGGCAGCCCACGGCATTGCCAGGGGGCAGCTCTTTGTGACATCGGCGATGGAGGACTTACATCACTGCCCAGTGATTGTGATGTCACTGCAGCAGAGGGTCAGCCGCCCCTCACAGCGGCCCTGGGCTCACTGTGCCGCCTAGAGCGGTGAGCGTCTCGTCCTCATCCCTTGCAGCGGGGCAGGGTTGTCTTGTTCTGAGGTACCCCGGTACCACAGGGCGCTGACAATGGCTTCTGTTTGGGAGAGGAAGTGCTACTTCTCAGAGCTGGGGCAGAAAGTGGTGTTTCTCCCCAGCCTCCTTCTCTGTGAGGAGTTCAAAGAGGATGGTTACCCCATCGTTCTTGAGGGAGTGCTGCTCCTGGCGGATGTCTCAGGTAGGCTGGGCATGGCGGAGCCCCACAGACATGAGTCCGTGGGATGCTCCAGGCCCTCGGGAGCTCTGCTCCAAGACAGGGTGGCCATCTCGTCACTGCGCAGGCCTCCTGCCGTGCTGCCCAAAGAGTGGGCAGTTTCTCCTGGGCCGTCAGCCATGGCTGACGAGCGCTGAGCTTGGGCCGGGGAAGGGGTGAGCTACAGGTGCACGCAGAGACGTCCTGATTTGCGGCTGTCTTTCTGGCAGGTTTCACTGCCTTGGCAGAGAAGTGCGTCCAGCAGTGCGACCCAGCGAGAGGAGCTGAGGAGATGGTGCAAACCCTCAACGCCTACATGGGTGACATTCTGGAGGGTAAGAGCCGTGCTGCTGGGCTGTCGGGCATCGAGCCCTGGGGCTCGCTCACTGTGGAGAGAGCCGTGCTGGGCCGCCTGCTCCTGCCCCCCTGGAAGGGACGAGGAGCCGGAGCCGGGCTGTCTTTGGTGGGGCCAGGTCAAGGGGTGGTGGGCACAAACTGAAAGGCGGGAGGCTTCACTGGGCAGAAGGAGAGGCCTCTGCGGTGAGGTCGACTGAGCTGCGGCACAGGTTGCCTGGGGAGGCAGGGGAGTCCTCCCCACCCGGAGGTCTTCACAAGGCCTGCAGATGTGGCCCCTGGCAAGCGGCTCTGGGTGGCTCCGCCTGAGTGGAGGGGTGCGCAGAGCTGGAGCAGATGCACTCCAGAGGTGCCCTCCTCCTGCTTCCACCATGCTGTGCACCGCATCTCAAGGCACTGCCTCCCTGCTAGCTGTGCGGCTTTCAGGGCTGTGGCCGCAGCAGCCCTGGGAGCGCGGCTTTCTGGAGCTGTGGTCTGGTCCTGCACCGCCATGGCGGTCCTCTCCAGGCGCAGTGGCTCTTCCCGTGGCTCCTGGATGAAGGTGTCCCTGTAACTCTGCTTTTCCTTCTCTTTGTCTGCAGAGGTGCTGGCTTTTGGAGGAGACGTCCTGAAGTTTGCAGGTGTGTACGTAGGAGGAGGCAGAGTCGGTGTCCTGCTGATGCGCAGCGTCTCCCACGGAAGCCTCCTGGATTCCACCCTGCTTTTTTGCAGAGAGCAAGGGGGAACCGCTTTGCCTCCAGCTTTGAGCAGGGCTTCTCCCTGCAGGAGAAGTTGGGGGTGGGGGAGTGGGGGGGGCAGGGAGTCCTGTCTTTCAGGGCCGAGGGGCACTTGCGGTGGGGGGTGTTGGTCTCACTGCTGTCCCCCACCACCCACCCTCTTGCTCCGCTGCCCTGGAGGTTGCTGTGGCTGGCCCAGCGGATGGGAGGGGTCCCTGAGGCCAGGCTGCCCCGGAGGTCTTTCAGGATGACACCCTCCCACAGTGCCATCTTCCTCGGCACGCCGGCCAGCTGCCTGCTGCTGTCCCTGTGGCTGGATGCAACTCAGGGAGAGTCAGCCCTCGGGAGAGACTTCACGTGCCCCTTGCTTTCCCCAGGGGATGCTGTGCTGGTGATGTGGAGAGCAGCAGGGCCTCAGCTGCCTACGGCCATCACCCTGGCGCTGCAGTGCTGCAGGAAGGTCCAGAAGAAGTACGGCACTTACGACACGCACATGGGTCTCAAGCTTCACCTGAAGATAGGTACGGGCACAGATGGCTCAGCTGTGCCACATGCACAGCCCCAGTACCCTCCAGAGCGAATGGATAGCCTCCCCAGCCAGCATTTGCAGAGCAAGCAGGAGGCAGCAAGGGTGGGGGAGGCCGGGGCTCCTTCCCTGCCTGCCTCGCATCAGCTGTAGCACAGGCCCCTCGCTCCCAGGGAGGGTCCCAGAGCACAGCCTGCTCCGTCCATGGGGGCCCCAACGTCTGACCCCACTGGAAGGTAGATCCCACACCCGATCTCCAGACGGGCACCTTTGTCCCACCTGGCCCTTGGGTAAGGGACGTGTCAGCTCAGGGATGCTTCCTCAACTTCCAGGAGCCAGTCAAGCCAAACACCAACAAGGGTTGGTGCTTTTCATGGCAAGCAAAGGGAACCGCTTTGCCTAATGGCTTTGAGCTGGGCTTTTGCAGGCTCTCCTCGCACCACAGACAGCATGCCTGGGCAGCAGACTGTGGGCGGGGACTTCACCTGGGACTTGCGCAGGACCTCTTCTATCCTCCTTTGTCTGGGTCTCCCCCTCCTGCTTTTCTTCCCTCCTCTTCCCCTCGAGGTCTCCCTTCCCCAGCTCCCTGGAAGGCTCTTGTCTTGCCTCAGGCAGACACTTGCAAGCCGCCTTCACGTCCAGCAGTGCCAGTGCGTTGTCAGTGTTGACTTTGTTTGCCTCTTAGTAGACACCCGTTTCTGGGACCTGTGTCGGTACGGCCCTGAGAAGGACGCACGAGGCCCTTCCCCTCCCTGGGCCTGTCTCCAGGCTGGGCGTCAGCTGAGCTTCTGTGCAGCTGGGGGCCACTGAGTTCCAAAGGTTCCCTGTGTTAAGGCCGCTGGTCTCTCTCTCCCCAGGGATCTCCGCCGGGATGCTCCTCTTCGTGTCCGTCAGAGGTGGGGATCGTCGGTACTTCTTTGTCTGCAGCAAAGCCCTGGACGACGTTATCAATGCCCAAAAGCTTTCGGCTGCCCATGAGGTTGTGCTGTCACAGACCTGCTGGGAGCTGTGTGAGCAGCAGCGAATCAGGGCCAAGTCTCTTGCTGGCCAAGGGGCCGTGAAGGTGGGTGGATGGGGTGGCCTCGACCCGCACCTGGGTGGGGAGGCAGCTGAGAGGCTGAACGCGGCCACTGCCGTAACCGTAAGCGTAGGCAGAGAGCCGAAGCTGTTGGCCTTGCACCTCAGCTGAAAGTCCAGAGAAGTGGGCTTGCCCTTCTCTGAGAAGTGAGAGTGGAGGGGCAAGCCCTGTGTCCTGGGGCTTCTGGGGAGGCCAGTGGCATTCCTTTCCTCCTGCGTGTCTTCAGGTTGTGGGAATGAGGCGATTAGCTCGCCACGAATGGAAAGATGCTGTAGTCCAGCTGAGGAGTGCCAGAGGGGAGAGGCATTTGGAAGTGACGGGTGAGTTCCTTGTCCTGTGACTGGCTGGAAAGGTGGGCCCTGCCTGCTTCACAGACAGGAACAGGAGCAAGCACAGGAGAATCTTTCCCTTGCCATGTCCAGCTTCCCAAGGCCCTGTATCCTGCCCTGCCCGTGACGGCCCGCGTTTCCTTTCCTTAGGCTTCCGAAGGCCGAGTCTTAGGATGTGCGGTCGTCCTGAACTGTCAGCGAGGCTGGAGACGTACTTATCGACGTCTGTTCTCCGGAAGGTATGGCCACTACTGCTGGCGGCTGCGTGTAGGGAGGGCAGAAAACAGTGTGGAGCTCTTGGGAAAACGGACAGCCAAAAGAAAGTGCAGTCTGAGGCGAGAGCCCGAGGGAGGAAAAGAGATGCCAGGGCTGCTGGGGCCAGACGTGCGCGGAAGCTGTCAGTTTGTGCCGCTCCTCTGAGAGGCACGGGTGGTGAGAGGCGGACTTCCCTGTCTTCTGCATGGCTGTTGTTCCGGAGATCGCGCAGGCATGGGGGTGGGGGGCTCCGGGACAAGATCCCTATCAGGTGCCTAAGGCGAGGGCAAAGAGTCTTCCCTCGTGTCTGCACGTGTCACAGGACAGAGTGTTTCCAGAGCAGCTGTGTGCCAGGACTCGGTACCTGGGAAGACTTCCCCATCCTCCAGTAGTTAACTGGCGTTGCCTGCACGCCTGCTCTCCCTCGGTGTCTGCTGTGGGCCCACAGAAGCCCCTGGGAGAGCAGGTTGGCAAAGCTGTTGTGCTCTTCTCTTGCAGCTTCGTGAGGACGTGCCGCTGGAGCTGTGCTCTGAGCTACGGCCGGTCACCAGCCTCTTTGTCCAGCTGAAGTTTGCTGACAGGATCAACGCATTTGAGCTCAGCAGCTGCCTCAGTGATTGCAGCAGCATGATTTCAGAAATCATCAGCCCTCACAAGGGTGAAATCAACAAAACCCTTCTGTTTGACAAAGTGAGTGCGTGACAGCCATCCCACCCCTGGGATGCCTCTGCCTGTTTGGCAGCACGGGAATGGGAAGCAGCTCTGCCCCGCTGCTGGGATCTGTGGGTTGGCCTGAAGCTGCGCTGGTCTCCCCGGTGCCTATGGTGGAATGCATCAGCTGCTGGCCATCGGTATGGTAGAACAAGGTGTGTTGCACCTCTTCTTTGCAGGGCTGCACCTTCCTCTGCGTGTTTGGATTTTCTGGAGAAAAGCTGGCCCGCGAGAGCACCCACGCCTTGCAATGCGCTATGCAGATCTTCCGCGTGACCTCCATGGGCCGGAGAAAACTTCAGTGAGTGCACGTTATGGGGTGTGTGTGCCGCCTGGGATGGCACGAGGGGAATGATGAGCAAGAGACATGCCCTCTGGCTTGTCCTCCTTTGCCCCTGCCAGGAAGGAGGCGGTGTCTCAGAGGTGGCAGCCAGGCACAGTCCTCCCAGGTGCCGCCTGCCACTGTCACTGTGTCGGAGCGAGCCCTCACCAGGGCATGGAGCTCCTCGGTGCCAGAGGCAGGCTCCTCTGGGCGATGGGGCCAGGAACAAGGCCTGGGCCTGCTCCCTTGGCCTCCAGTGCCTGCCACTGTGAGTGTTGTGCAGGCAGCACCTGCTTGCCTACCCGCTAAGGAGAAGAGCCTGTGGCCTGGTGCAGGTTGCAGCCATCAGGCCTGGGGGGAAGGCTCCAAACGGTCTTGCATGTGCCCTACCTACGTCCCCTGCCACCGGGGCGTGTTGCACCCCAGGCTCTCCAAGTCCCCAGGACCCATGCTGGTGCGTGTGGTCCCAGTGCTGAGGAGGGGAGAGGTGGGAAGGGATGGAACAGGGCAAGCAGGACTGCAGCAGGGCTGCTGCTGAATCCACGTCACTCTCTCTGTGTTCCAGGCTAGTGTCTGTTGCGGTCAGCAGCGGGATAGCGTTCTGTGGCTTCACTGGCCATCCCGAGAGGTTTGAACACACAGGTAGGGCTCCTTTGTCTTAGCAATGTGAGGCTGGCATGGGTCTGCTCCAGTGCCTCGGTCTGGATGAGGCGGATGGGCTGAGACAAGGACACACTACAGCCTGTTGGGGCCTTGGGGCGGGAGGATGGGCTCAGAGACGTGCGGTTCCCTTTGGGTCCGCTTACCCTGCAGTTGGGTTGGCTTGTGCCTGGGAGGGGAGGTTGCCCTTGGCCTTGAAGGTTTCCCAGCTGCGCTGACGTCTGCTCTTTCTCTGTGGCAGCCCTTGGCTTTAAGGTGAACTTGGCCGCCCGCATGATGGTGGCCTACCCGGGGATGGTGTCCTGTGATGCAGAGACCTGCGCGGCCTCTCGCCTGCCCAGCTACTGCTTCAAAGAGTTACCAAAGAGAAACTTGAAAGGTGTTACCAGTCCCACCGCTGTCTATCAATACCTGGGGATCACCAAGAAGCAGTAAGTGTTCTCTGAGCTGTGCACATGAGGGGAGAGGGGCCTCAGGGGTACAACATCGGCTGAGCAGAGAGCTCGAGTTCTGCAGCGAGACCAGGCTGCTCTCCCACAGACCTCCCTTGCCTGTGGCTGAGAAAATCGGAAGCCCTGGTGCGGGTCTGCTTTCTGCCTCTCTGCCCTTGTGTCTCTTGCTGCTAAGAGTGTGGAAATTGATGGCACTGGGATGGGGAAGGCTGGCCTGTCTTTGGAGACCCAGGGTAGCCTTGCGGGCTTTGTCCAAGCAGCTTTCCTCTGAGCTTGCTGTGTTGTGCTTTGTTCCACCACGCATAAGACTACGCCAGTGGTCATTCTGTGGCATGGGGTGGGTTTTTTTCCCCAGCTGCTTCCCCAGCAGGAAGCTTTGGGTCAGTCGTGTTCCGCTGGGGAAAGGCGGGCTGCTAGCATGCTCTGCCTCCTCCTGCCTTCCTGCTCAGACCTCTGCTGTTCCTCTGGGCCCGGCTTTGACCTTGTCGTTGGAGGGCCTTTTGAACACAAACGCTACTGTCTTTTGGAAACCGCTGCAAGACTTGAGCCAAAGGTGCCAGCAGGTTGGGCATCCCAAGTCACTAAGTGACACAGGCTTGTTTTGCTTGTCCAGGCTGGCAAAGCAGTCAGCTAGCCAGCAGTACAGCCTGGCTTCTTTCCTCATCTTGGATTTCTTTGGTTGTTGCCTCCGGCAAGGGACTTTTGTTAGCTTCGGCTGTTGTGCTGTGGCTGCTGGGCTTCCTTATGCTTGAGGCTGTCCTAGTGTGTCCCCTTGAGCTTTGGCCAGGGGAACATGCTCTGAGTAACATGCTGCTTGAGAGGGGGGTCTGCACTGCTCCACAGCAGGCTCTGCGTGCTCCGGCTTCTGACCAACTAAGTGACTCCTGTTTTCTCTTCTCCGCCTTCTAGACAATATGACATGGGCCTTGCCAAGGAGAGGTCACTCTATGGTCCCTTGCTGGGTAGGTGGAGAACTCACCTGAAGCCCACTTTGCTTCCCTTTGCCCAGTGCTGGGGGCTCTGCTGTGGGCTGCCCGGCGCACAGCTGAGCGCCACACAGCAGCTTCCTCGCTCCCTCCCTCCCTCCCTCCCTCCCTCCCTCCCTCCCTCTCTGCTGCGGAATGGGGGAGAGAAGTGGAGGGGCTCCCCGCTTTTCAGCATGCTGCAGCAGCTCATTTCCTTGTGGGTCTGCACAGGTCGGGAGGCAGAGATTCACCTCTTTGAATGCTGCTTGGAGGCCTATGAGCATTTGGGAGCACCACACGTCCTGGCGTTTGTGGGCACTCCAGGCTCTGGAAAGAGCCACTTACTTGCCGAGCTGGCCCTTTTAGGCCAGGCTGCTAAGCACAGGTAAGCACTGTGGAGCTGTCACTTTGGCACCCCTCCCCTGCCCATCCCCCTGGCGTTTGCAGAACAGTGCAGTCCAGGTGCCGCTGTGCCCGGCCCTTGCACTGCAGCCTCCCAGAAAAGCCTGCTGCGGACCCATCCGAGCAGTACCCACCTCCTCAGAGAGTTCCAGTTGGCTCTGTGAGCCACTGTTTTCCTCCTTTGAAGAGACGGAAAGAGCTCCAGCTGTGGAGCTGAGGGGAAGCAAGGTGGCCCATCTCAGAAGCGCTGCTTGCCCTCTGGCTGTTTTCCAGAAGGAGCACTGGGGCAGAAAAGCCTTGCTGCGGGCCGGGCAGCAGACGCAGACCCGCCACCCGCTGAGGCCTTCCTTCTCAACCCAATGAGTACCTCTGCAGGGGATGCGTAGTGTGAGCCGGGCTGGGGCTGCGGAGGTGCAGGGGCCACGGCCAGCCCTCCCAGTGACCGGCCTGCAGCCGCCCATGGGGGCTCTTTCTTATACGATGAGTGGAAAGCTCGGTCCTCTCCAGGAAGCACTTGGAGAGTCCCGCTTTCCTCTGCAGAAAGGACCAGGTGGCTCACCGATAAAACGCTGCTGTCCAGGCAAGCTGGAGCTACCAGGAGGCAATTCTGGATCT
This sequence comes from Bambusicola thoracicus, assembly GCA_002909625.1. Taxonomy (NCBI): domain Eukaryota; kingdom Metazoa; phylum Chordata; class Aves; order Galliformes; family Phasianidae; genus Bambusicola; species Bambusicola thoracicus. The sequence goes on from PPHD01029778.1 coordinate 8,469, forward strand.
CAGTGCCTTCTGCTTTTGCACCGCAGGGTCATCACTGTGGAACTGACGGAGGAGAACGTGAAGCAGCCCTTCTCTGCCATCCGTCTGCTGGTGGACAGGGCACTGGGTCTCCAGGCCAGTGTGACTTGCAGTGATAGGCAGCGCGCTCTGCAGACTGTGCTCCAAGGCGCAGTAAAAGAGAGCAGCTATTGCTTGGTCAACAACGTTTTCTTTGTTGAGGTGAGAGCGAGAGGCTGTCCTGCTTGGATGCTCTGCTGGGAGCAGCTCAGCTCAGGGCAGGGACTCGCGGGGCTCGTACCCCACCTGTGTGATTCCTGTGCCCAGGAGTCTCCCTGTGCGTGGGGTGCTCCTGTGCCACGCATGTGCCCTGGGTCTTGTTCAGTGTCCTGGAAGTGGCACTGAAGAGGGGCTGGTGCTGGCCACATGCAAGAGCAGAGGCATTTTGCTCTGCAGTCCTGCTTTGGGGGATAGGTGTGCCTAGACCCTCAGCTATGTTCCTCTCTGTCTTTCCTGGACAGTTTCCCATCACAGATGAGGTGCGCAGGATGCGTCACACTGAATGGGCCAGTGCGTTCTGCCTGACTTGTACGCAAGTGCTACAGAAGGTGAGCATGTCTCCCTCCTCCTGCCTCAGAGGAGCCAAACAACCGTGCTGGCTGCGGGCTCCGCACTGGAGCTGCCTGAGGGGGTGGCAGGATGAGGCGCCTGGGTCATGGCCCTTCAAGAACTTTGCCCAGGTTCTCTCCTTCTGCTGGGGAACTGATGTTAGAGGAGACTTTACAGTCTTGCAGAAACAAAGTTGGTAAACTCCTGGAGAGGGAGGTGGCTGGGGACAGGCTTCAGAGTACCCCCTTGTCTTGAGGAGAGAAAGTCCTCCCCAGAAGACACTCAAGAATCCACCAGATTCCACTCAGAACCACCTGTTTGGTTTTTTTTTTCAGGTGCTTGGAGGGGCATTTGGCATATTTTTCGTCGACAATGCCCACTTCCTGGACTCTGCGTCCTGGTCTATCATGTGGCCCCTGCTCCAAAGCGTCACGGTCCTGATGGTCATGAGCTTAGCTCCGGGCCATAACAGAGCAGAGGACATTTTCAAAGCTGCCACAGACAGCACAACATCCAAGAGAATCACCTGTCTTCGTCTGGAAGGGCTGAAAGCTTCAGATGTGGTGCGGAAAGCCTGCCAGGAGCTTGGAGTGCGCAGCATCCCCAGGGAGCTAGCAAGGTAAAGCCAAGTCAGGGAGCTCTTCCAGAGGGGTTGCATTCATGCTGACCACGGCTGGGAATCACCCTGCAAAAAAGGCAGCCACAGGGCTGATGGGTCTCTCCTTCAGCCTGGCCTTAGCAGGTGTGAGCTAACAACGGGCAACTGCCACGAGGCAGTAGAGTGTGGATGGTGTCAGCCCTTTGCTGTTGCCGTGGCTTGCTGTTCTGTGCTTCAGGCATTGTCCTCCAGCCTTTCCTGATGGATTCCCAGGAACGCTGTAGGTTTGGGGGGCCCACACACTCACGCCCCATCCAGAAGCCAGGTGTAGCCATGTTGAAGAGGCTGGTTAAACGCCTACGAGACCCGAGTGACTCACCACCCACCAGAACTGTGCTGCACCTTACTTCCCTGGTGTTGGTTGTGCTCCTGCCCAGGTTCCTGATCCAGAGAAGCTCTGGCATCCCGTATTACTGTGAAGAACTGCTGCGCTACCTGCACTCCAACAACATGCTCTTGCTGCACACCGAGAGGCCAAAGCAAGGAGAGGACAACTGGCAGAGCCTGATCGGTAAGCACCCTTGTTGCCCATCAGCTGTTGGCTGTGGTGCATCCTCTCCCGCACAGCCGCACCTTGTTGCTCCCTTGACAAAACACCGGCTCAGCTCCTTGTTCATGCTCCCCGTGCTCTACCTATCTTCTGCAGCCAAGGCATCGCCCGCCGTCACAGCTGCCTCGAGCCCGGGTACTGGGAATGACAGCGAAAGGATCTGTGCCATCAGACCAGACGTGAGCCTGGAGGCCCCCATACTGCCGATGGCCTTGAAAGGTGAGGAGC
>PPHD01029779.1:0-10510 GCA_002909625.1 Bambusicola thoracicus
AGTCCCCAAAAGCATGGTCCCTGCTTCACAGGTCCTATGACTGAGGATGGATTAGGGCCATGAATATCAACACCGCAGCCAACTCTCTTGACAAGTAGGGCCTCACAGCTCTGATTATGAAGGAGAAACTGTGGGAGGGCAGGTCATGGTGTCTGTCTGGCCTCAGTGCCCAGCTGATCCAATTCCTTAAGGTTCTCCATAATTTCTCTCACCCTGGTTCCCAGTTGAGCTTTTGTTCTCGTTCTAAGCCATTCTCCTTCCTCCTCGAACTTTCTCTTTTAAACCTCCCTCTTATCTGACTGTGCCCCTTTTCTTTGGTCCTCAAGCAGAGGAAATACTTAATCCCTTTACTTTTTAAGTACTTTTTTCACTAGGTTTTTGTTTTGTTTTGTTTTGTTTTCATGTGAGGTAGGACTTCAGGGTCAGATGGGACCAGTCAAGAGCTTCAGATGAGATCGGTTGTTCCTTTCCCCTGGACTGTACCGCTGTGGCAGTATTGTTTTGGATGGGTTTGAGCTCATGATTTTCCTACCCTAGGCTCTGATCCCCATTAGAGCGAGTGTATTTTAAGCTGAAGGGCAAGGTGTGCTGTAGCTCCCAGTGGAGTGGGTGAGTGGGCTTTTGTTTGCTTTCCTTCTTAGGATCATATATTTAATGATATGCAGATTACTCTAGGTCTTCAAAAACTTTGGAGGAAGGTACTTGTATTGCTCCTTTGGAGCACCTTCCTAGGACTGTAGCTCATGACATAACAGCCAGATGCCTGGGGGGTGAGAGGGGAAGTGATATGAAAACCCACTGATGATAGCAATGAGAATCAGCTATGTCCTCTGTAATGTCCATCGTTTTTTCTAATCATGATAAATGGGAATTGAACAATGTGATATGTTAGCAGAGATTATGGTGTTCTTTGTAGAAACCCTGGACAAAACAGGAGGCATGGAAGAAAAGAAGGTCATGTTATAAATGAATTATTTCAATAAAACGTGACAAGGAGAGGAGATGTAGGTTGAGTTGCCCTGGCTTTCCTTACTAGTAAATTCATGTGTGGATAAACGAACACAGGCTAGGCATTTAAGGCTACTAGAAGCAGAGGGTGACAGAAGACATCCCAGTTGGCCAGGATGAGAAGAGATGGTCAAAGGAGCCCTGGGCTGGAGATCAGGCACAGCTGGAAATTGCTGGGGTACTTTTTCTGTAATAACTGAGGCATCAAGGCTATGATCAGATTCTGGTGGCATCCAAAGGGGTTTTTATGTGGTGCTCAACTGGGTGGTACTGAAACAGGTGTTCATGCAATTCTGTCAGGTTTCAGCGGGACGTATCAGTGTACCCATCTTTGAAGCAGTTGCACCACAAACCACAGCACTGAGTGTTCACTGCAATTGGGGGTACTTTTTTTTCTCTTTACAGTAGTTTTGATGTCTCATGAAAAGATTGCTTGCAAATTGTGGATGGAAGAGGAGAGTGCTGAAAGTTCACTTTCATTTGAAACAAACATAATGGGTTTAAGTGCAGCCAAGATATTCCATCCCTGGTTTATGTACTTGAAAGTGCTATGACAGCCTTTCATCTCTCATTTGTTGTACCCATTTTTAAAAAGGATAGAAAGGACAACCTGGGAAATTACTGACCTGTCAGCCTCACATCTGTGCTGGGGAAGATCATGGAACAGATCCTCCTAGGAGCTGTGCTAAGGCACATGGAAGAGAAGGAGGTGATACAGGACAACCACTGGTTTCATCAAGGGCAAGTCCTGCCTGAACAACATAGTGGCATTCTGGGATGGCCTAATTGCATCAGTGGGCAAGGGAAGAGGCAGTGATATCATCTATATGGACCTGAATAAGGCCTTTGTTACAGTATCTCCCATAACATCCTTCTCTCCAAACAAGTAAGATACCAGTTTGATGGGTGGACTGTTCAGTGGATGGGAAGCTGGCTGCAAGGTTGTACTCAGTGTCGATCAGTTGTTCAGTATCCAAATGGAGATCAGTGCTGAGTGGCGTCCCTCAGGGGGTCAGCGCTGGGGCTGATGTTCTTTAATCGGTCATCAGTGACAGTGTCAGTGGGGTTAAGTGCACTCCCAGCAAGTTTGCAGGTTATACCAAGCCGTGTGATGATGTTCACACAGGTGAGGAATGGGATGCCATCCAAAGAGTTGGACTAGATTACTTTTAAGGGTCCCTTCCTACTCAAGTGCTTCTACGTATATTTTTATTTTTAGAGGGGGCTTGTATGTGTCTCTCTCTGCCAAGAAGTGTGAGCTTCTTTCTCCTTGCCACAAATGGCTCACCTGCCTCAATTCTTCTTTCACATCATATGTTTTTCAGTGTTTTCAAGGAAATCTTTGACCTTCGTGAACAGGCCTGAGGCCTTCTATATCTTGATGTCCCTGAATGACACTATTTTAAGCTGTTTGGTGGCAGCAGAAGCATGGCAACGCAACAGGTCACTTCTCTGCTGTATTTGTATCCCTTGGGAGATGTTTGCACTACATCAGTGTAGGCTTCCAGTTCAAGTAACATAGGAAAGGTTTCTGGAGGATCCAGTGGGTAGAAGAGTTGAGGGGGAGAGGAAACAAACCAGAAGTGACTTAAACTAAAGCTCTTCCTGCAAAGGTACAGCTGCTGCAGAAAATGCAGAAGCTGTTGGGATATTTTTAACATGTTGGTGATGAAATGGATAAGTCCACTGTTCAAAATACTGGGACCACTGTTCTGAATTACTGGCATCTGGGAAGTGGTTAGCTTATATACATATAAAGTCCTAGGCTACATCCTCACCCTCCTTCTCCCTTCTCAGAATTACCACTCGACATGCACAGATACTAGTGACCAGCAGTGACTGCAAGCCTTTCCTTCCTGAGAAAGCACCGCAACATTTATTGATGTATGCATTACTCATACATCAAAACCACCACGACTACTATACAGGCAATTAAAAAACCCTGGGATTACAGCATCTCTGTCAAGTTCTCCTTTCTAGGTGCATCCACATCTATTTCACTTTTCCTACCCAAAGTAGAAACTTCTCACGGCTTTGGGGCCAGGTAGGCAAATGTGCGTGTTCTGATGTGATGCAGCAGGGATTCACCCAACTGCCTGACATTCTGGGGAAAACCCAAGCACATCACTCCAGCGACTGAGCAAAAGCTGGGCTTTGCTATGAAAATCTGTTTGGACATGAATCAAGGGGATAAACCTGACATGGAACCTCAGTGCCAGCGCACTGCTTTCCCTCAGTCGTTGAAGAGAAATGGAAACTGCTCCTGGACTCTCTGGGACTCTGATGCAAAGGGAGATAAACTTCTCATTCACTCATTTTTTTGACACCGATCTCTTGGAAAAAGTCTTTGCAAGATTTCTGTGCCTGTCTCAGAGAAAAATAAGATTCTAAAAGAAAGAAGAGGGGCTCATGGTTTGAGTGGAAGACTTTTTTTTAGTTTACTGTTGCATTGCTGTATAAAACGCAGACGTGATTTGAAAGCTCACAGTTACAATGTTATCATACAACCACTCTGTCTTTCTGTTGCCTTCTGCCTTTCTCTTCACTTTATTCATGACCACATGTTCCTTTCCCCTACTGCTCTCTAGCTGGTGACTTTGCGTTGTTTGGAGCAGCCCCAGCCCCACCATAACCTGGGAGTGCAGGACACGGCTGTAGGCACTGCTTTGCAGCACCAGCTGAAAGTGATCATCCTGTGTTAGAGCAGGAGCTCTTGGCGTTGTGGGATCGTATGGTGCCTAAATGCTTCCAAGGGGCTAAATAGGAGAAGCCCTGGATCTTGGCTCGTCCGAGTGGGGATTTGATCCCTGTGCCATAGGATGATCTGAACGTAACATACAGGATGTGCGTGTGCAAGGGAAGCAGTTGTGCCAAGTTCCCCCCACCAATGTGTTTCGCTTCCACTCTGCTGATATGTAGCAAGTTGCCACAAAATGCACGCATCAGCATTTAGCCATGAATTTGCAGATAGATAGGGATAGTTTCCCTTCTGCTGCTACTACTGTGCCAGTAACTTTTTGCATTTCCTGGATGTATTTGTTAGCACGGGGAAGTGCTTGATTTGAAGGTTATGAGTGGAAATATATTGTGGAGATCGTTATTATTTTCCACTGTACAGTGCTTTTTTGCTGATGTAAGAGAGAGTAAAAAATAGTGTGGGGAATTATAGCCCCAAATATGTAAATATCTGACAGCAATAAAAAACCCCTTGCATTGGGGCTTGTGTTCTGATATATTTTGGGTTCTCTTTGTGGTTGAAGTGTAAACAGCGAGGGGAATGAATGTTGATGACATTTGTGCAGACCCAACTAATGAGAAAGGATTGGGGGAGGTAGAGATGATGTGAGAAATTCAAATCCACCCTTCACCCCGATAGCTGACTTTTATCAATAATGCTACATGTTGGGCTTCTGATCCGGCTGCGGTGAGCAGCCGAGAAATGATGTCACCTCTTTACGGTCCATTTGTCGTGTGTGACTGCTGCAGCCTGCCTATTACTGCTTGTGTCAGAGTGTGACACTGCCAAATAAATAGAGGCGTTTCTTCCCCCTGGCTCCCCACGTTGTCCCTGGGGCTGCAGCTGCTGTGAGGATGCGAGTACTGGCGTGGGGTGGGAGAGGAGCCACTGCACTCCCATGGATGGTGCTGCTGCTGCTGGTGCTGATGATGTCGATGTCCCAAGCAGGTGAGCTCCTGGTGCCTTCATAGAGATACCCTCGGTAGGGGTGGGTGTTCAGCCTTCATCTTGCATCAGAATGGCCTGGAGGAGACAGAGATCCCTCCTGACCGCCTAACATGGGGTTTCTCCTATAGCAGAAGGAGGAGCTCTGCATTTCTCCCGTGCTAGGAGCTGGTTTAGATGTTGAGAGCAGGGTGCAGGAGCATGGTCACAGATAACTCCCTATGCTGGCCCTGAAAGCACTGTCAGTGAAAGCATGGAAAGGGACAACTTCTTCAGCTCGCTGAATTTTAGGGTCACTGCGTCTCTAAATAATGCTGTTTTCTTCTGTAAGTTGCTACCTTCTCTCTTTCTCAGCCATCCTGGAAGTAAACGGAAACCTGAACTGTAGGTGTGTAAAGACAACTTCAGACTACATCAGTCCAAAGAGATATGACAGCATTGAGTTAAGGCCTGTGGGAAGCACCTGTAGGCGCATAGAAATCATGTAAGTGCTGTGAGTGCTTGGCCATGGCTACGGAGCAGAGATGCTCTTCTCTCCAGCAGCAGGGCCAGCACTGAATGCTTTCTTCTGCAACTACCATGCTTTTCAGCTTCCCTTCTGAAAGCTAAAGCCTTCCAAAAATGCTGGCCATCTCAGCAGCACGTGTGCAAAACTACAGAAAAAACATCTTTGAATGGCAGCAGTCTGTGCCCAGTGCAGGAGTACGTTGCCTCTTGCTTCTTCCCCCTTTCCAGCTGTCCTGTGGCTCCCCTTTCTTGCAAGCAGTGTTCTGCAGCTCCCTGCTTGCAGTGCTGTAAGTGAAAGCTGGTTCCTGCAGATCAGATCTGTCTGTTCAAATCCCTGCCTCTGGAGGGAGTGTGATGCTCATAACCATCCCTTGCATTTCAGCATTAAATTGAAATCCTCAGCAAAAGTGTGTGTGAACCCTGATGCTCCTTGGGTAAAGAAACTGCTGAAGCGCATTGCCGGCACGTAAGTTTCTTTGACGAAAACCCTTGGTCTGGGGTAAGCAATGTTCCCCCAGGCAGCATCCAGTTCTGCCTGCAGTCCCAGGGCCCACTTTTGGGAACCAGGACTCTTGGGGTCAGCTGTGTCTTTCTGCGGGGTGCTCCCACTCCTGGTGCAGCAGAGGGGTTGCCAGGCTGTTCCTGTGGGTGACATCAGCCTTGGGGGAATGGTGGTGACTTCCTTTGGCTCTGACAGGAGCTTCCTCCCTCAGGGCCCTGCGCCATTCATGAGTTTCTCCTCCTTCTGCTTTTTGCAGGAAGAAAAGATAAGCTTCCTGCTAAGGAAGTTGGTGTTCGGAAGGCATGGTGTGTTCTGTCTCAAGACCTCAAGGCAAATAAAATTTGGGTTTTTCTTCCCTTGTGTTTTCCGTTGAACTGAGTTTTGAAGAGACTCCATTGAGTGTTCATCAACCTCACTCTTGTTGCTTTCCTGGTGCTGAAATTGCTGCCGCCTGTGCCTGGTGCTCTGTGATTGATACCCTTTCACAGGGGTGCTGCAGGCACTACATGCTGCTTTGTGCACACAGTGTTGTCACTGTAGGTCAGGTGTGTTAGGGGATGGGGGCATAAGCTTTCTCACAGATTCAGCACACGCAGACACATTCAAGTGCAGGTGTTCACAGTGGGTATGGGGTCAGCAGGCAGCTGTAAGGTTTTTATAAGCAGCAAAAGGCAAATAGAGGCATCCTGGGGCTGGTGTGAGGCTTTTTTATACAGGATTGAGATAATTGGGTGTGAGGGAAGGAGCAAGGGCAAGTATGTCAAAGCTCAGGTGTTATTTTCGGGGGGGATCTGCTGCAGTGTGCATCTTTTATGGATAGGATAATGTGTCCTTCTGTATGCATGAATAGAGTGGGGCATCTTTATGAGATGAGATGCCCTGCTGCTACAGCTGACATGCAAATAGTGGCTGTAGAGAAACGGGTAACATCTGACCACACAAGAGGAAAAAACACTCCAAAAACTCTGGGTTTGCATGGCTGCATGAGCTAGGAACTAGCAATGGGGGAAACGACAGCTCTTGTTACCAGACCCAGCTTCTTTGGAAAAAGAAAACTGAGCCAGTTTCAGGAAGACCATGCCCCCTGTGTGGCCTCAGGCCACTTTTTATTATCAGCATTACAAACCCAGCCAGCACCGTCAGCAGGAAAGGGCGATGGGTGAAAACCACCCCCAACCCCTGGGCCTCCCGTGCGCCGCCACACTTCTCCTATTCCCTGGCTCAAATAGGGGATGCTGCAGGGCTGGGGCCAGGTCCTGTCGGCATGGCAGTGCGGGCAGCCCTGCTGCTGGGGCTGCTGCTGGTGGTTCTGTGCCCTGGGGATGCAGGTGAGGCAAGGGGAGGCAATGCACAGGGCTGGGCATCATTTCTGAAGGCGGCATCCTGCTGCTCTCAGGGGTTGAAATGTTTCTTAAGGGTCTTTGGAGGCAGATGCACTGGCTTTGAAGGGATGTGGTGGGGGATGCAGTGCCCGGAAAGATTTTCGGAGGCAGATGGGAAGGTGGGTTTTCAGGTGGTGCATGAGCTATGGCTGTGTCCCCCCAGCCATCCTGGAAGCCAACGGCAACCTGAACTGCCGCTGCGCCAAGACCACCACTGCCTTCATTCCCTTGCGGAAGTATGAGAGCGTCGAGGTGCGGCCGGTGGGGAGCAGCTGCCGGCGCCTGGAGGTGTTGTAAGTGGCTCCCATGGCAGTGAGGGGGCTGGTTCCCCTCTGTCAATTACTTGGTTCTGTGCTCCTCTTCCTTATGGGTCAGTGGCAAGGAAGGGGCTCAGTCCCTTGAGCCTCCCCTTTGGAGGGAAAGGGGCTGAAGCCCTGCATGTTTTCCAGGATTAAACTAAAAACCCTGGAGAGGATCTGTGTGGATCCCAACACCCCCTGGGTGAGGAAGCTCCTGCAGGACCTCCCGAAGCTGTAAGCATCCTGGCCCTGGCCTGAGGGGAAAGCAAAGCAAGACCTGGGGTTCCTGAGCCATCCTTTGGCCTGCTCTTTGCACGTTTTCCCCTTCTGCTCCTGACAGGAAGAAGAAGGCTGCTCCCCAGTGAGGCCTGACACGATGGCCCCATAAGCCACACTCCTAGCTGGACACCCTGCACCCCACCACTGCTTCTCCCCCAGTCCTGAGGGCATTTTCTCCTGTTATGAACCCGTGGAAAGGCAGAGGCCTTTCCCAAACTCCACAGTGATGCATCCCACAGCTCCCCAGCACCAGCAACAACTGAGATGTCTCCTCTGAGCGCAAGACACTGAGATCTAATAAAGGCAGCCCTCCCTCATTTACCATCACTGGTGTCCCTGCAGCGTGCCATGGGGCAGGGTCTCCTGCTCGTCGTTCACTTTTTGTGCCGCCATGAGCTGTGCTTGTAGGACAGGGCTTTGCTGGTTTCTGCATTGGGTGGGAGGTGCTTCAGGCCACGTGCTGAAGGGGAAGCGACGGCAGGGAAGTCGAAGCAGGGGGCACAGGGCAGATGCTTTCCCCCAGCATTTCCCAGCCTTTGAAATCCCCACCAAGTTGGGTATAAAGCAGCCTAGCAGTGGCTCAGAGGCAGTGAGGATGCGGGCGCTGCAGGCAGCGCTGGCCCTGAGCCTGCTGTTGAGCAGTCTGCTGCCGGGGGACAGTGAGTGAGGGACCTGGGGACCCTCTGTGAACCCTGGGTGGGGGCAGTGGGCCTGTGGGCTTCTCTGAGCTTTCAGCTTTCTGCTTCCAGCTCTCTCTGAACTCAAAATTCATCTTTTCTTTCAAGCTGAAGGGGTGGGATTTGCCTAAGGTCTTCAGCCTGCGTCTCTTCACAGCCCCTGTGAAGCTCAAGCTCTTGGTGGGTGGGCAGCACGTGGTTTAGTTCTGAGAATGTCAGTTAATTCTTCCAAACCCCTGCTGTAGGCATGAACTGAAATACTTGGAGCTGCTTCAGGCGGGATTGTCCCTGCACCTGCTCACATGTGCCGCTGCGTGCCCTGCTAACACTTGCATGCGACCCTGGGGGGCCAGGGAATGCGGTGGGTGGGGGCCGAGTGTCAGCTGTGGGCTGCTGTGGTGCAGGTCTGTCGCTGGAGAGCCTGCTGACCAACAAGAGGTGCAAGTGTGTCAAAGTGACTGCCCAGATCATCAGCCTGGGGCTCATTCTCGCCATTGACGTGATGCCGCCGGGTATTCACTGCCGGAGGAAAGAGATCATGTAAGTGAAAGTCTAGAGCCTGGCAAAATTCCCTGGGCGCTCGCATCCTTTGTAAAGCTGTGTGGTGCCTCTTGCAAGGCCTGCACTGTCTCAGGGGGTGCTGCTGCCTGTTCTAAGGGGGGTTACCTCACAGAGTGGAGCCTGAAGACTCCCAAACCTGTCTGTCTCATCGCGAGGGCTGAGGTGTGTGCTCCCCTGTACGCATATTGGAGCACAGAAGTTGTTGGGTCAGGAGAGCTGTGGGGAGGGGCTGAGCGGGTCTGGTCTTCTTGCAGCCTCACCCTGAAGAGGAACAAGAAGGTGTGTGTGGCCCCTGAGGCGCCCTGGATCCAGCTGCTCATCCACAAGCTGACACAGATGGATGTCAGCAAAAAAGAAGCGGCGGCGGTCGCGCGGTCACAGGGGGAAGCGGGGAGACAGCCACCGGTCCCATAGCAGGACCTGCGTCCCTTCCCCAGCACCGCCCATCCCTCCCTCTGCCCAGCCGTGGTTCTGGCTGGGGACAAGAGCCTTTCTCCTCCTCCATCCTACCCAAAACCAGGCGGTTCCGCCAGACCCTGGTGTTGCCCTACGGTTTGGTGATTCTGCTGTCCCCCTGCATGATGCCCACCCAGGGCTCAATTAAAATCTGAGTGCTCTTTCCATGCGGATTTTTGTGAAAATCATGTTTCCAATGCATGCAGCCCCAGGATGGGTTAGATGAGGACTGTGGCACGGTGAAGCCCGTAGGCATGGCTGCAGGGTGTTTCCTATGCGTGCCACCTTTCCTCTGCTCCAAGGACCTGGCGGATTTGTGCTTTTTTTGTGCATTTTCCTCCTCCAAAGGAAGGATCCTGAGCAGTGCGTTTGGCGAGTAAGATGTGTTCTGACCTCTGAAAAGCTCAGCACTGATAGCAACAGTGCTGCCTCTTAGCTGTGTGAGCATGGGGAAATAGGAGGGAGTGGGAGATTTCCCAGAAACTGGTGGTGGTGGTGGTCTCTGAGCATCCCTGGTGGGGAACAGCCCTGGATGGTACCTTTGTACCTTCCTTCCTGTGTCCCAGGAACACCAACAAGAGACAGAGGCTCTTGGAAATGGCACATTCTCCAAAACTGAGTCTTTTCCGTGTGTAGAAAGAATCATTTTGTGCAAGTGGAGCTGGCGTTCCTTTTTAATAGCACATCAATTACTGCAAGCGGGAGATGGGCAGAAAGGATTCCTTACTATTTATTCCTGTGGGAAATGTGGAATAAGCATGTTGCTAAGTTCTGTTCAGGAGTTGCAACTCTTGCAACTGAGGACCTGAGGGCCGGTGAGACCCCCAGTATGTCAGCATGGGGCTGACGGCTCCCAGGGCTGGCACTCAGTCTGAGGGCATGGGGGAACAGAGGGCAACTCCTGGCCTCCAGCGCAGCTCCAGGTGGCCAAGCGGCCAGAGGAGCCTCTGTACGCAGCAACCTCCCAATTCCATTTGCACAAAGCGCAATGGAAATCCCCTTAAAACTTCAGTGTAAGCACGTCCCAGAATGACACCACTGCTTCCCAATTCTCCGTGTGCAGTTCCACCTTCTGGGGGGAGGACATGGCTGCTGCAGAAATGAAGCACAAGAAAGGTCCGGCTGAAAAGCACCCAGCCTCCCCAAAGCAGAACTGC
>PPHD01029780.1:0-10510 GCA_002909625.1 Bambusicola thoracicus
AAAAAAAATCCTAAATGTATACTTTTCCTCTCGCTTAAAATTTTCATGGCTCTTGTTCCTGTGGCAGCCTTTATGCCAGTCGATGGGCTTCTTCAGCTCATGTGATCCAAGGCAATTCATAGGAGAGGAGATCATAGAATCATAGAATCACCAAGGTTGGAAAAGACCCACAGGATCACCCAGTCCAACCATCCACCCATCACCAGTAGTTCTCATTAAACCATGTCCCTCAACACAACGTCCAAACATTCCTTGAACACCTCCAGGGTTGGTGGCTCCACCACCTCCCTGAGCAGCCCATTCCAGTGCCTGGCCACACTTTCAGAGAAGTAGTATTTTCTAACGTCCAGCCTGAACCTCCCCTGGCACAACTTGAAGCCATTCCTTCTAGTCCTATCACTGGTCAGACTACTTATCATCCGGTCAGTGAACTATGATCCACTGGTTTGTTTTTTAATGCTCGGTAGCCTTTTGGAGTGATTGTTCGGTAAGAATAAAACATTTATCTCTCATTATCTGTAAAGATTGGATCTGTACAGAATTCTTGTAGGTCCAGACCTACAGATTGCTAAATCCTGAGGCTAATGTCATATACATGTTCAGTAGTCATGAAATAGATGTAGTCATGACAGAGTTTTGGAAGATTCAATAAAAATGTTACAAACCAGAAGAAATTCTAAGGGAGAAATGTTTTTGTTATGTAAGTAAAAAGCAGTTTTCTCCTCGGTATTTGGCAGTGCTTTCTCACTCCTCTCATTTGACTTTTTGCTTCATTGTTCACAAATACTCTGCGGATTCTCATCTGGTTCAGTAATTGGGAAACAACAATCGCATCCAGGGTGGTGCCATCAAGTCTTAAAATCACCCCATAATTTCATGCCTAGTCTGCCTTCCCGACCCAACTGTCCTAAAGATGAAGGATCCAACCTGGATCCAGACTTGAAGAAATCATCGATTTCTGGGCCCATCGAAAGCCTACAATCTTTATTTTTCTGTTGGCTCTCCAGTTTTGTGATAAGACAATAAACACGAAGAGAAAATCTACTGTGGGTTTCCTCATGCCTTCTTTCCCTGGTTGCAGGCAGATGAGAAGGGAGAGCTGCTTTCCATGGCCTGGCCCCGCTGCTGCTCCTGCTTGGAGCCTCCCACACCTCCTGCCCTCGCACCCACGGCCTGGAGCACACGTCACATCGCTAGTTAGACAGCATACGGCCTCAAAGACGTGCGTGTTTGTTGAGATTTCTTTGTAACTCAACTGCAGGCAGCCATTGCTCCATTAATCAACCCCCTCTGTTTGACAGTTGGTAGATTTATGACGCCGCGTTTATGAAACCAAAATGCAATTAAACGCAATCACTCAGTTCAGCTGGAGTTGCCAGATACTGCTAGTGAAATCTTTCGCAAACGTCACTCGAGCTGAGGCTCCGAGAAGCGTGGAGTGAAAACAAAGGATGAAAGGGCTTCCAGATTCTTTTTCAGTCACTGAAAAAAGCCACCAAATGTTCTGAAAGCATTTTTTAAGCAGTGAGGACCCGGGAGCCCCTTTGCCGTTACAGATTTAGGGCTTTGCTTTCACTCATGGGGTAGGAGTGGGAGCAAAAGGAACACCGAATGACAAAGTGGGAAGTCAGAGGGCTTTTTTTGGTTTCTGCAGGCACGATGTCTGCTTTCAGTCCGAGTGGAGCAGCAGGCATGAATGGCATGTTCCTATTGGAGGGAACATTCCCACTTAATCAATTCACAGCAAAGATATGATCCCAACATAGCCGAGCTGCATGCTGAATTTGTAAACACTTTCTTAAATAGCTTTGGATTTCTTCTTTTCCACGCTGTTTCTCAGCACATCCATGCCCCAGCAACTGACTTCCAGAGAAATACCAAGCAGTATAAGTAACTATTATTACTACTGAATGCAATTGTTTAGCCTCAAATGGAGTGCAATGGTTGTGTAATGAGTCCCAAACATTTTGAGGTTTTACTCTTCCATCCATTTTATATCTTTTGAGAAAGAAATGCTTAGTATTCCTTGAGGTTAGGCACATTAACAAATGCAGTGGCAATAATGTTGCTGCTATATCTGTTGCTGCTAGGAGCGTGTATAATTAAAATGTGTTCCTCATTTAGTTGCAAAAGGGAAAGATGCTGAAATATTAGTGCCTGTGCTCCTTATGCTGGCTGCATATTGAGTTGATTCTCACTTGGGGATCGAGAATATATTCCCGCACTCACGGGGGGAGGATGTCCCAACAGTATTTTAACCCAGTGGAAATAACCCAACATTTTTCTGACAATGAAAGAAGAGGAGACTCAACTTCCAAAGCGATAAATGAGAAAGTCAAAGAAACAAGCAAAAAAACCCCACAGGTTTCTCTTTTTGCTGCATCCATGTGTTAAGTCACTTCAATATTTTGGTGTTTCCGGCAACTTTGGTGCCAGCAACTAAGGCTCAACTTTGAGAAGTAATAAGGGTCCTTCTTGGCAAAATCTTGGTGAGTCTGCTGCCACTGAGAACCATCCTTCAGTGGGTAACGACGTGGTTAAGTTTCTCATGGTGTCAGAGCAGTGCAATGAGGAAGTTGCTCCCTTCTCTAAATCCCACTTTGAGCTGCTTAAGAGGCAAATGTTGAAAGGTGCAATGCTTGTTTTTAGCATGCCGTTTTGAGAAACGTGCATCCCTGGCCACTAAGCTTCTCCTGACACAGGGATGGCCGCGTACATCTAAATAAGTGCCAGCATTTTGAATGCCGAGGCCATCAATCTGCAAGAAACTATTGCCATGTACTTATCGCCCATGTACTTGGCCATTTCATTACAATAATTTGCTAGAGAGAAGCTTCCCATAAAAGGAACGTGTTGACTTCTTCTGAACCTCCAGCCAGCCAAACAGAACCACAGCATCCCCAGCTGCATGGTAGATACTCTGGGACTGGCAGGCGTGCTATTTCTTATCTCATGTGGCCATGGGCATGGCAATCAGCAGTTACCAAATGGAGCTGCCTTGTCGCAGTGATCGTTGTTTCCCAGATCTAATAGGAAAAGTTGGTTTCCCCCAGAATCTTGTGGTAGATGGGAAGACATGGTGAGCATGTCTGCTGTCTCTCCACTGAAGGGTTGCTGAGAGACCTTGGAGAAAAGGCACCGTACGTCCAAAACTAAGTCCCTGAGAGGAATATTGTATGAGAGTCTCCTTCTCCGTTCTCCAGGCTGCTCTTCCTACAGCAGCACTATCAGAAGCAGCAGCAGCAGATGGGGTAAAAGTGCATTCTCTCCCATTTGCTTTCTCCCCCAGAAGGGCCCCCCATCCTTGTTGAAGCTCCTCAGGTCACGTGTACCTGAGCCACGTCAACACCGCTGGCTGCAGGAGCGAGCAGCTTTCATCCTGGCTGCATTGGCTGCCACTTGACCTCCTTAAAAATGAATCTCAGTTTTGCTTTAGAACAAATGACCACCTTCCAGAGCTTCTGCAATATGATCTCCTAGAGACAGCTACTGCACTGACTGTATAACCTGGACACTGCACTCCAGACTTTGGATGTGTTTTGATTTTGCCAATTATTAATTTTATAATGTGTCCCTCAGGTCCCGTATTAATGGACAGCTTACAGAGGAGGTCTGGGTTACTATTTATCACAGCCCTCGATACTTTGGCATCCCTTGAGTCAAATTTAGCTCTCTGACTTCTGCTTGCCAAGTTAAAGCCTTTAGCATTTTTCTAATCTCCAAACACACGTTGCTCCATCTCTCAGACTCAGCCTTGGTGATTCAGTACGCGTTCACTGTTTGAAATCAAACCATGATGAAATCTCTTAATAGTCACTCTATGAAAATATTTTGTTTAAAAAACACTCAAAACTTAATTGGAACGAAAACACCAGCAGCTGGATTGCAGTTTGAAGCCGTAAGTCTGAGACGCAGCTGGAACAGCAGGAATCAGAGAGACACTTCTAAATCTTCCTCTTCCTACAGGAACGTTTCAAGGCTGCTGCGTTTTGGCAGGCAATGAAAAGCACCCACATGGGTTCAGCCTTCTTTGACCAATATCGTATGCTGCTGTCACATCTGTCACTTAGATTTGCAGATAGCCAAAGAGCACAAATAAAGGGCTGTATCTTTTCCTAAGTTCCACAAAGGGTGCTCCTGAACATGAGCCAAAACATCGTTACTGCCAGCTCTGAATAATGACTTCAGCAAAGAAGTTAATTTCTTCTCGGCACCTCTAATGAGACTTACTAAGAGATATGAGGTAAAAAAAAAAATTATGGATAACTTGTTAATTGGAGGAGCTGTATTTATCCTTTATCTGCACTGTCTGGCTCTTAGCTTCGTCCTAAAACTGAGATCTAATTAAATTAATATAAACATTCACGAACTTCCTAGACAATTTGTGCTGTGTTTTATTTACACTAGGTCAGTTATCCAAACGGTTTCACATCTTGTATATTCACAGTTACGTTCCTGCTATGAGTTCAACTGGCAAAATGCTGTAAGTTTTCAGACCAGTTCTCTGTTCAGCTTCTGCTAGATAAAATTCCTTCCACCTCAAGAACAAATTGATAAGGATGGAATTAAGTGCCTGGAGGCACTGCCATTGCCTAAGAGAGTGAATTTTTACATGCAGCACAGCAGCATCTTGTTTATAGCTGGAAACACTGGCTCTTCAATTTGACCAGTAGAACATTCTGGTTTAGATAAAGAGGAGAACAAATTTAATGTAGTTTCAACACTGATGCTGTAAGAGGGACATGCAAAAAAAGAAGAAAAAGTCCTTAAATTAATGCAAATATATTGAAGCAGCGTTTGGATAAATTCGTCTCATTGGATGTTTACGTTTAAGTTACGACAAGCAAGTTATCTGGCTTCAAAGTTACAGATACAACAATACAAACTTAGCACATAATGCAGCAGGAATGTCAGCAGCCTCAGGGATCAGAAAGGAGGCAGTCCGTGCTTCTGTAGGAGGGCCCAGCCCAACCAGCAGCAATGCAGCAACTCTACAGAGCACTTCGGAGGTTTAAAAAGGCATCAGAAGGCATTTAGCCATGACTGCAATCTTAATGCTGCTGACAGGTCTTTTGTTTTATTTTGGTTTTTGATAACCTGGCATGAAAACTGAGATCAGGTGGTCCTAACCAGCTGACCGCGATTGCAAAGCAGTGTAAATGGTTAAGGATACAAAGCAGACATTCAGCTTGAAGGAATTGTCCTTGTTTGAACTACTGCAGAACCATCTAATTATTTTAAGACAATTGCTGCTATGAGAAAAAGGAGGGTTGGAGCCAGAATGTTTTAAAGCAGATGGGGAAAGGGTATCTCCTGTTACTCTGGGCCACTACGCCCTTACAATACCATGAATATTTTATTACAGTATAACGCATGCTCTCTATATACATATTGCTTATTCTTTACCAACGGTGTTCTTTCAGTGTCTTCTGTGTACGTGAGATGGAGATGCCATGAGGGGAAGGGGTTTTAGGTGTCTTGACTGCTCTGTGTCAAGCAAGACCAGCCCATGATGACAAAGCATCTGTCTCCTCGTGGCCAGGAGTGTGCCTGGTGCAAGCAGGACATCCCACAGTTCTGCATTGCCTACCTCTAATCACCTCCATGCTAGGGCCAAAGTTGTCCAGAGGAGGAGAAACTCCATAGCAAATATAAACAAATCCACTTTAATAGCTGGCAACTATTGTTAACTTTTCTTTTTTCCAGCCAGCTTCCAAATTCTGTATTGTGAAGTCACCTTTCTGGACAGTACTGAGAACAGCAGGAACCTCTCATCCATTTGGCAATGTAGAGGGTCACAAATCAAATGTAGATATGAATGAGATCTGGCAAATATTTGCCAAAATAGTTGAATATTTGTTTGGATTTTGAACAGAATTCACTTTGGCCTCTTTCTCTCTTCTTTGGCACTCTCACACTATGAGTCCTGAATTTTTATTGTCTCTGGACATTTAGAAAAACAACCTTTAAAATCATTGGCTTCAGCAGAAGCTACATTTTGTGTTTACTTTGTGGCATCAGAAGTGCTTGCCCAGGTGTATGGGAACCGTTGAGTCACAGCCTGAGCCACTGATTGAGCACCTGGGGAAAGGACCGGGTCAGCCCTGGGAGCACAGGTGAAGGCAATTCAGCTGTGTGACCAGAAGGGGGTGGAGCCTGGCTGCACCTCTTTTAGACCCCATTTAAGGACTGACCCCCACTGAGGATGGTTTTTTTTCTTCTTCTTTCTGGAGATCCCTTCTTGGTGAAGTTTTTCCCTCTGAACCTGGACTCTTCTGATACAGGTAAGCAATCTTCTTCCCTTCTTTTATAGCACTTTTTTTTTTTTATTGCACCAGTCCTTTTGTCATCATGCATCTGTTGTAATGCCTTTCCTCTCATATAAATCTGTCCAGTTGCTACACCAGGTCTCTGAAAAGAGAAAAAAGGCAAGTGGAGTACTTCTGGTTGACTGTAGCGGCGTTAATGTTGATAAATTTGCCTCATAAACATAATGTATGTTTAATTTGGAAATGAAAAAGTATGGGGCAAAATAGTTGGTCTTCCTTTTGCTGACTGTGAAACTTTGGTGTGATTGAGGTAGAGGAAATGGTAGCAGTATGGAAATACCCCTGGGGAGGTGGGGTGGGGGTACAGATGTGTGTTTATGCATAGGTGTCAGATGATGTGGCTTTAGCACAGAGCATCCAGCAGTTCTCTGTGCAGTTGAATGGTGAACAAAGGGGAAAAAGGAAGATGTCAGAACAGAAATCCTGGCCTGCTTTTAATAATGATGGCATCCAATCAGGATGTAATCTGTCTGTGGGTTCTCTACATTCAGGTAAACTAAATCTGTGAAATATTATATCAAATATTATTTGAGACAATCAGGGAGTTTATTCCAGTGCTAAATAAGCACATGAAGCAACAAACAAACATTGTTTTCAAATACACTTAACTGCCAAATTGTTGAGACATGAGCTCCCAGTGAAGTCTGGTAAATGTGCTTCCCTTTATCATTCTGGAGTAGCCAGATGCACAGTCCCAGATGTGGCTTATGCTGTAGAGGAGAGAAATTGTGAAAATATATATATATTTACCACACGTATCTCAAGGCTAATGAACAAACTGTCATTGGAATTCAGATGCCATGTCATGATTGCATTGATCAGCTATGATGTGCTCGAGGCACAGATTTTTTTTCCTGAGGTTGTATTACATGTTAGGTTAAGGAATCACAGAATGGTTGAGGTTGGAAGGGACCTCTGGAGGGCCTGACCAAGTAATGTGTTTGCACTGTCAAGGTAAATGAGAGCATCAGCAAGTGTAAATGAACAGCAATATAAGCAAATAATGAGTAAGTCAGCATCCATACATGCACAGAGAGCCTGTGAATTGGGCTTTACTCTGTACCAGTGGAACCTTCCTATATCACGTTTCTAAAGCAGGATTAAGTTGCTGTTACGGTTTCTGGTTGTGGCTATTTGATTACAAGCAAACTCTGTCCTAACAAAAGCTGTCTTTAACATAAATGGTGTATTTGGTGTTCAGGGTTTTCCTCTGTTGTGAAAGTATCAAGTGATCATCAAACCTCCACTTCCCTGTTCTGAGTATAGCCTTAAACATAACAGGTTCTAAAATCTGCTCTAATGGCTGTTGGAAGACAGCATAGTAGGAGGCATGTATGTTATGCAATAGCTCAGGAGAAGCAAGATTATTGCTTTTAGAGCCATTTTTAAGTTTACTTTTGAAAGTGTAGTGTTTGAGGAACAGCTCAACACCTACCAGTGCTGGACTACATGTAAAGCCTTTCTTGCAACTATGGTGATGTGAGCAAAATTATGTTAATGTCTTTCCTGGATATGCCTAATTGGGAATAAAAAAGCTCAAAACCCAAAAGTGCCAATCTAATAATGTCTTCCAGGAGGTATTATCAGGTCTCAAGTGCCAGTTTGAGCCAATGCTCTCAGAAGCAATGCTGTAAACTCGAGGGCTATAGCAGTAGTCCTTGAGTTTACAGTATACTGTAGCAGTTAATACTTCCCACACAAGCATTAAATCACTGTTACAAATGATTTTGTGACCTCCTTGCCATACCCCTTTACTTATTCTCATTAAATTTCTCTCCCATTTGCACATCTTTCCTATGCTAAAGCTGTTACCTTAATTACTATTAGTCAGATGAGAAACACCTGCTCAGTATGCTGCTCCAAAGCAACATAAATACCAAAAGCATTTGCTGGAAGTAGCATTAGGTGGATTTTAGGGTGGATGTGTGTGTTTAGTGCCTTTAGTAGAGTCTCTTGTGTGATTATGGCTGTTTAGGTGTCAGTAAGTCCTTTTTTTTGAGTTGTTTTGCTGATACTTTCCTGTGAGGGCCTTGAAATGCCAGAGAGCAACAGAGAAATCTTTTACTTGGTTTCTTATTCAGAGGAAGCATTTCCTTTGCTATTTTCTTAATCATAAAATGAAGCAGACAAAGGATATTTTAACCATATGATTTAATAGTTACAGTAGATGACAGTGAGATTTCCAAAGCAATTCTCTGAAGGCTAAGATGTTTGTGAAATCTGGGGGTTATGAAAAACCTCTGCAGAGAGCAGCCATCTTTTTGGTGATCAGGTTCAGCAGGTGCAAGGAGTCGAGTGGTTTGGTAATTGCAGAGGGGCTGCAGCTGGGTTGCTGCTCACTCAGGGTGCCTCCCCTGTGGGATTACTTCACTATGCTGTGGGGATCCAACAAGTAAAGTGTAGTAGCAGCAATTCTGGGGAGTACAGGTAAGTTTGAGCTGTGTCTTGGGCTGAGGTTCTGTGAGGTTTCCAGAGATGCACCCTAGCAGGGGAGTGGGTAAGGCTGCACACAGGCCTGCTCAGGGAAGGGCCTCTGTGGTGGTTGTCTGGAGAAATGCCACGAGGAAGTGTAGGAAAACCTCTGTTTTCCTGGAGCAGCTGGCTCCTCTTTTTTGGTAGCAGTTCTGCTTTTGTGCCTGCCTATGGCTGTGTGAACCTGCAGCGTGAGAAGTCTATCAGGAGCAGCTGTGTAAGCTGGGTGTGCATCCCTGCGGGCTGGAGGGTCTGCATGGCTGTGTTCCTCTCTCTGAGGAGGATGGTGCGATATGTGTTAGGCCTCTCCACCTGCACACAGAAACTGCATTGCTATGTGGTGAAGAAGTAAAGGGGGGGCTGAGCAAGGGGTATGTGTTGTGGTAAGGCATTGGGCTGTGGCTGTTGGCCTGTGCTAACAGCAAGGGCCTCCATTTCCTGCAGTCACTCCATGAGCTGATTTGTCTCTGCTATTTTTGTAACTATTATTTCTTTTCTGTAACAGGGGAACAACTTTGCCCTTGTGGTCTGGAAGGTCAGGCACATGCTGAGTGCCTGATGATGGGGATGAGAGCAGAACAGCAGGCTGGAGGAGCTGCCTCACACTGTGCCATGTCCACCTGCGCTGTGGTGAGTACCCGTGGGTCCATGGATTCCTGTGTGAACATGCTGTGAGTCTCTGTGTTGTCGGGGCACTGCTTCAGCTCTTGAGAGTTCAGTCACTGTTTGCATAGGGTGCTCTTTGTGCTGGATGCTGGCCCAGCACTGTGATGGTTTTATCCCATGTTGCTCTGTTGGCACCAGGCAGGTGCTGGCAGCGGCTGTGTTTGGGGCACTGTGCAGCTGGGCTTCATGGCGCCTGTTGGGAAGGACCTTTGAAGTGTTGTGCAGAAGTGTTTGTTTCTGTGAAGTGTGAGGGAGTGCTGAGGCTCTGGGCTGGAGCACTTTGTGATGTGGATGGTAAAAATTGTAACCTTTGATAGAAAGCTATATAAATATAGGTCTTGTCCTGTTGCATTGCTGTAGAGTTACATTTCTAAGTGTGTACTGGTTTGTTCCTTTAACTTCTGCTGATGGGAAAACTGACTTTTGAGTCGGACAGCCACTGAGGGCTGAGCACTGTGGCAGATGTGTGCTCCTGTGGTGTCACCAAGCTGTTCTGTAACCCCACAGGACAGTCCTTTTGATCTGTTTCTGAGGAATGGACCTGTGAATGTTAATATTGCTGCATCGCTCCTGCTAGTTAGAACTCACAAGTTAGGAGGTATTGGTTGGACTTGCTTGTTTGCTTAGATTTTTATCAATCTCTTAAATTTATGGTGCATTCTGTTATAAGCTTACGACTATTTCTGTGATGTGCTTTCTAAGAATACATACAGATATTTGTTTTCACAGGTCAGCGTGTCTAGAGTGTCCAAAGATGAGTGCCATGCATGTATAAAAAGAATCATGTTAGACTTTGTGTTCTGCCAGCCTGATCCTGACTTTAATGTCTTATTATATTCCAATGGTATTCCTATTTCAGCTCCTGTTCTGGGCTGGCTAGTATGGAGGTACAGGGGCAGGGAGGATTGGGGGTGTGCTTTACAAGTATCTATGTGAAAACAGCTTTGGAGTACTGTGAGCATGGCAGGGCTGCTGCTCAGGCATGGACAGGATGGTTTAGTTGAGCCAGTTTTGCTTGTAGGTAGTGCTCAGAAGGCACAGGT
>PPHD01029781.1:0-10510 GCA_002909625.1 Bambusicola thoracicus
AAAAAAAAAAAAAAAAAGGAAGAAAAAAAAAAAGGATGTACAAACTGTTGAGCAACAAAAGTTCTTTGAGATGATACAAAATGAGACAGAGAGAAAACCCTGTTAGTTTATGATCTTTCTACAGGCTTTTGATTCATGATGGTCTGGTCAGTTCCAGCCTAATTTGGAGATCCCGATCCTTGGCTGAGCATTCTACCTCTGAGAAAGCTAAATGGGGGTGCCCTCATCCATGCAGAATGGCTCTGGAGGGGCTCTGTGAGGAAGTTCTGTTGATGTAGGCAAGCAGCCTAATTTTGCAGTTATTACCATAAGGGGCATGATTATTATTATTATTTTAAAAAAGGCCAGCAGTCTGTTGCAAGGAGCAAAACCACACGTTGTATGCCACCATAACCCCAGTCTGAGAATGGGAACAGAATGGAGGAGATAATGGGAGTAATGCCATGGCTGCTGGTGACACTGATGGCGCTCGCCATCCAGAGCAGTGCTCCAGGTCATGGACTCAAGGTCTGGAGAAGCAAACCTAGGTTTAACGTGGGGTCAGCTAGCTTGTCACTTGGCTCCTATAGCTGGATGCACAGTGGTAGCCACATTTGGAGACCTCTGTCCTGAAAGCTCCACCTTTTTTACCTGCCATCCACCATGGCCATGAGCTTTCCTGGTCCTGCCTCTCTGCATTGACCCCAGGAGCTCCTGTCTTTTTTTCCACTTTTTTTTTCTAATGTCTGCAGCCAGTGGTCACTGTCTATCCATGGTTCGCTTTTTTTTTTTTTGCCTAGGGAACATGATAGTGCTGTTTCCTACAGTAATTCAGAACTGAATTATTTACTTGCCTCTAGGGATAGGTGGTTGGGAAAGGGGCTGTCTGTGTGAGCAGGTTTCATAGCCGTCCTTATTAGCTTTGTGTCACCAGCCTGGGAAACTTCAAATCAGCACAGAGCTACAACACAGAGAGGAGATAAGAGCCACATTCGGTGTGCCTTGCCAGTTCTGACGCATGGAAACACCAAACCCCATACCCAGACAAATCCCAGAGTCATACAAATTGAAATCCAAAAACCTGCCTCCCTGCTTATCGCTTAGTAACAACTCCATATATGTTTTCCTGTATAATTAAAATTTCTTTCTTGAGCCAAAAATGAATTTTTCTTTAGAGCAGGCAAGCCTCACATAAAATTAGTTTTCTCTTCAGTTTCTGTCAGTTGAATGTAGGTTTTTTTTTTTCTTCTTTATTTGAAGAAACCCATTAGCGGAGGTAGTGGATTTCTTGTCCTGGTACTTCAGGTTACTGCAGAAGGGGAAAAGTAAACTGTGTGCATAGATGGCATTTGGGGCCGGATGCAGTGGACGTCTCCTTAGGTGTATGGGTGCCACGTATTGCTGGCACTGTGTATATAGGCAAAATACTGCTAGGAAGGTTTCAAAATAAAAAAATAAGAAATTGCTTCATGCTCACAGCAGCCCTCCTGTTAAGAGTTCTGTTTTGGGGAGAAGGATCGTGTAGAAATATTCAAATCTCCTTTCCCAGCTGCTGGTGTTGGCTGCTCTCACCTCTCCCAGCTCACCCATGGCTTTGCTCCTCAGCAGTGCTCAGCAGCCCCTTGGGAGATGGGGAGCTTTGAGTAGCCATCGCTCTGCCTGTTTGGTGTTTAGAAGTTGTCCAGTTGCTCTTTGCCTTCTCCACCTCCACCCCTAAATAGGTGCGTTGCAGTTTAGCTGCCACCGCTGAAAGTTTGGGTTCCCGTCGTCTCTCAGCCGTGCCAATGGGCTCACTGGTACTACAGGTCGTGACTTCTGTCAGCACCCCAAAAATGGCCCCATTGGCACAGGAACAATGCTGAGAGAATAACATCGTGAACCTGTCAAGTCTGATTTACAGGAAGCCTCCATGATCTAGAAAAGCAAAAAGCAATGACTGCTTTCTATTCCACCCTAATTTAATGATAAAATTGCTGGTATAGTCTTCCATTTGACATCCCTGTAAAGGAAATCACTACAGTTGGAGTAAATCTTCCAAATAAACATCTTTCTCAGACATAAACAGGGTAAATCTTTTCTTTTGAGAAAGATATAAAGAATGGTTAACTTAAAATATGCATATAATAACATTACCCACAGCTACTCATGTTTAAAAAGATTCCATGTGCGGGGAGAACCCATAAAACACAACCCAAGAAACGCTGCATCCTCTTTCTATTAATTTGAAACAGTCACTTAATGGGAAAAAGAGAAAAAAAGAGAATTGGTGGAGCAGAATTATTCTATTTTTTTTCGCAGAAAATCCCAAACAAATCAGTAACTCCGACATTCCGATCTCTTCATCCTGTTTTTAGTGGCGTATTAATATGTAAACTCAATACTTGTGTTGAAAAATAGCTTTGGGTAAGGAAAAAATGGTAGCAAATTCCAGGGTGGCCTTGCTAGCATTTTTGATTGAAAAAAATAATAATAAAAAAACCTTGGGAAAATGTTGTTTTAGGATGATGAGAAGTGCTGCCATCTTTTGTGGTTTACCCAGGATTGTCCCAGCTTTGACTGTTGTCTCTGGTTTGGTTTAAAACCTAAGCAGGGGCCAGCAGCTGTGGCTCCCTGCTTCCCCAGCTCCTCTGCTCTTTCCCCATGTTCAGATGAGAGATTTACTTTGAAATGAGCTCAGTGAAGCTCTGCTGAAGTGCCATGCGTAAAGCAGTATGCTTTTCTTTTTAGAGGTGTTTGTACCTCCTCAAAGGTCTGGTCTGCGTGGCTGTAGGCTGGGGTGGCCCAAGGCTGGGCACTGGGCTGCTTTTGCTTTTGACTCGGTTTATGAATTACAGCAAATCTACCCCTTGCTTTCCCCTCCTGACCCCAAGTGCTGCCTGACGACGTGGGCTACGTGCAGATGTTGATGGGCACCCAAAGCCACTCGTCTGAGCAGTGAGCGGAGCTCAGGGCACACACCCCATACACAGTGCCTGATGGCAGCCAGGTGGGTGCATCCCCGATCCGAACACCCCAATTCCTCTTCGGGCTGCACTGCTGGGGAGGGGTTAAGGCGGGCTGAGCCGCAGGCTCCCAGCTGCGTGCACTGGCTGCCTGCACTGCCAGGGGAGCTGGGCTGGGCCAGCTGCGCCGAATTAAGTAATTCCCCCCAGTCAGCGAGAAAAGGGCTGTGCCTCTTGCACTGGGATTAGCACTGGGGGGAGATGGTTTTTATGGTGGAGAAGGGGGCGGAAAAAAGCCCTGCCTTTGCTGTGCCTAGGGAGGGTTTGGGCTGTGCAAAGCTGTGGAGAGCAGCTCTCTTGGCAGTGGGGAGAGGAGAAGCCCAGCCTGCTGACTTCTCCGTTCCGCATCCAGGCTGGGAGATGCTCGCTGCGCCCAAACGCTTGGGTGAGGCAGTCAGCTGGAGTTCAAGATCCAGGGACTTAATGTCCCATGACTGAGTGTAGCTCGTTTGACCTGTAGTGCAGATCTCGAGCGTAAGGAGCAGAAGTATTTTTATGGTATGTGCTGAGCCTGCTCTCCCTGACTGAAACACCTCCTGGAGAATGAATAATTGAATATACATGTGCCTATGTATAGCCCATCCTTCAAACGTGACCTGAAATGGGGCAGAATATACTCAAAGATCCTAGGCTTTTCCTCCTGCTAACTGCATGGGATTGGCTATAAAATCTGTAGGGACGGCGCTTTATAGGAGCAGTCGTTTCAGCCCACACTTCTGAGCAGTGGCCTTCCATAGTGATTTTTTTAAGCTAAGCAACGTGCTGAATTTCTCCCTCCTAACTGAGTTGGAGTAGGAGGAAGTAACAAATCAGTTCTGATTTTTCCCATTTGCCAAGCAGTGCTGCTCCCTGCTCAAATCAAGAGATGTTACGATTGGCGCAGCGGGCTTAAACTCACTACTGGGCTTTGCGTCTTTTAATAAAGGAAGAAAGTGATTGAATGAGATTGTCTATTGGTTGCGTTGGATCAGCAGTTTCTTCTTTGTAGTGATGCAACAGATTGTTTGACGGGTAATAGAATAAGAATAGGCTCAGCGTGCAAAGCCCTGTAAACTGCCTGAGAAAAAGCTGTGGCCTTTTCTTCCCATTTGCTTCCAAGCCAGTAGCTGCTTCTGAGATTCCTGCATCCAAAACAAGCAGAGTGCTGTGCCTGGCACGCATCTAGTGCTTGTGAAGGGCTTTGATGGGTTGTTAGGAGAAAGGGTGGTTGGGAGACCGGAGTGGAAACAACACAGGAGGAGGGTCAGTCTTACGAGTAACTCCCTGAGCTGCATTTTGGGGAAGTCTGGTTGGTTTCCTGGTTCTGCTACATCCTTCTCACATGGCATTCGGGAAGCCTCCTGATCTGCTGTCTCAGTGTGTTAAGACGCACCGTCTTGTCTCTTGCATGTAGTGTGTGTTGAGCAATGCCTATAGGCTGTAGTAATATATACATAAAGAGAAGTAAGTTGATAAAGCAAGAACCAATTCTGTACACGCGTGAGATGCCCGGGGCACAGGGCCCTATTTTCACAGCGCATCAGTTGCAGTATAAAACCAAAGTGAATTCTGCCCATCTAATTCTTGACAGTTCGTTAACTGAACACTGACTGTTGGTAGGTGCTTATTTTTAGCATGTGTGAGAGAATGAAAGGGGAAGATCTCCTGCACCGAGCATTTTGTTGTCTGTATAAACGTCTGTTGCAGAATACTACAGACAAGTAAAGGCTTCTTACAGCTCATCAGGTGTTATGGTAATCCTTCCCGGAGTCCTTTTAATGAATAAGCCGGCGATGCTTCGTAAGTCGTTTATTAAGGGTTAATGATGTATCTTCTCTCTTTGGCATCATTCCCAGCCTAAATCAAGCCTGCTTCATCTCATATGGATATGAAAGACAAACTGTACAGATTGAAAACATCTGTATACTGAGTGAATGAACCACATGGCAGCAGTGTCATGCAGAGATTTACTTAAAACTGTCCCCTTTTGTTTGACTTTAGAGGAACAGCACAAATAAATACAGTAGGTTCTGTTTAAACAAAGAGGACTCTGATCAATAGAGGTTTGTATAGCTTACGACCTTCAACTATAAACAAAAAATCGGGGTAAACCCCACATGTCTCAGGTCAATTGCCATCTTATTTACTTTATTACACCACTAATGTTCTAATCTGTCTTGCATATGAAATGCTTTTCACAAGCAGCCTTCCTTTGCTTCTCCATTTTTGCCAGAGGGAAAAGGGAAGGCTGTGTTGTTCAGCACAACCTTTGTGCATGGCTGCGAGGCTGCTCCAAACATTGAGTGTCAGTGCAAATGGAGTTCCAACAAATTAGTTCAGGCATATTTCAAACTCTGCTAGATTTTGGTTGAGATCTTCCATAGCTTTCTGTGCTTTGGGAGGTGGGGTCTCAAGCATCCACAGAGAAAATCAGAACAGTTTGTGGCTCACCCATAACCAAAGCTGTGCACAAGAAACAGTGCTGGATAGAAAGTGGTAACACTCTGTCTGCAAGCTGAGGTTATCCCTTCTGCACAGACTCTTGAAAACATTTGCAGATTTCTGCTAGAGACTGACCCTAACTGTGAGTCTACGATTATTTTTGTTACTGTCTCCCAGCAAGATTAAGTAATTCCAAATACTGAGGGGATGACACTCCTGCATGTGTTCAGTCCTCCTATCTCCAAATAACTATCATAATTTGTAATCATTTTGCTTCCTGGCACGTTTTCTTGTTTTCTAGAGGGGGGAGACTATCACCATATCCTATTTCTGTCCATCTTTATCCTCCCTGCCTGACTTCTAATCCTTTCATTCAGTGTCACTAGAAGATAGAAAAGGTATTTCCTGGGGAAGATGTGCCCATACAATTTATGAAAATAGGCTTCAAGGTAGAGAAGGGCTCCAGTCATGCCTTTTCCAAGGGGTAACACCCCAACTGGGTGACAGAGGGGTTAGCAAAGGTATATAAGGCTATGAGAAGCCAAGTTTATTAGCATTGCTGCCCAGATGTTTTCCTTTGCTGGGGCTGTCCCCACTCCTGTTGACTCCAACATTTTCAACCCCAGTGCTATCTGCTGTGATCTAAGAAACACTCCACTTCTGCTTCAAGTGCATTTTCTTGTAGGATTCATGCACTTTGGTGGGTAACAGGAAGTTGAGTCCCACTGGACACGTGTCTTTCTTCAGACCTTTGAGAGATCTGGGAGAGATTTCTAGAGATGGTTTGGATTTGAATCTTTTCTTTTTTTTTTTTTTCAGTTAAAAAGAAAAGAGCACCCAGGCTGTTTGCCTATCTGAGATCTTGTTCCACTCGCCAGGTGGCTTTTGATCCATGAAGCAGCGTCTCAGCTGCATACCTCACTGGAAGAAAATCTTACAGACACTGAAGTTTTGCAATGGAACAGTTATGCACTTGTCTTACTTCCAGCATTTCCTCACAGTCCTTGGATAGGCCCAGAAACTAGAGCAGCAACTTCTCTTTTCAGCATTAGCGTCTGCCCCGTCATTAACTAATTGAGTTAGTCCTGCAATCTCCAACCCCAAAGTCGGAGACACTACCTCATAGCTGGTGGGTCGCTGGCAGCAGGGTTGACAAAACCCTTTGGGGATGGCATGGAGGCTCTTTCCTGGCAGGTTCACACTTGGTTGGTTGGGTCAGCGGGGAGGCAGACGGGGCGAACCGTGCCGCGCTCGTGCCAAGCCACGCTGGCCAGGGTTGGTAATGGTTTGGCTGTACCTTTCAGCACAGCCTTATAGACACTGAGGAAGAGCCCGTGGACCTTCGCTGAGTAAGAAAAGCAAATTTAAGGATTGGAGTTCTCTGGAGATGCTGTTTTACTGCCCTCTAGGCAAAGATTAAGGCTTAAAATGTGGAAATGAAAGAAAATGCTTTCTCGAGCACGCCGAAGCGAAGCGAGGGGTTGAGGAGACTTTTTGTGGGACTTC
This sequence comes from Bambusicola thoracicus, assembly GCA_002909625.1. NCBI lineage: Eukaryota > Metazoa > Chordata > Aves > Galliformes > Phasianidae > Bambusicola > Bambusicola thoracicus. The sequence continues at coordinate 6,909 of PPHD01029781.1, forward strand.
ATTAAGGTGTGTGTAAGATCTCTGGAAGATCTCTGGGCTCAGATAAGCAAGATCCAGTGGTGTACAACAAAGAATTATCAGGGAAGGCATCATAATTACAAAGTGCTTTTATATTAAAATGATGTCATGTAATGGGTTGAAGAACAAGGAATATATAAGCCGTTCAGATCTTCTTTATCTAAATAATTGTTTTCTTATGCGTTATGCAGCAAACTTCTCATATAATTCCTATCCTTTAATGGTAGAAACTTATTAAATAAAGACTTTGAAACTATTTTAACATTTCAGTAGTGTGTTTCATCTTGAGGATGCATTACTGAAATGCTACAGGGAAGCATGGAAATACAGAACAGGTTATAGAATTAAGGCTTAATGGGGAACGTGCCATTACAGGACTTTATAGAAAATGCATAACCCCTTTTAAAACTTTATGAACTGTTGTACAGGGGATTAGATTAAAAAAAAAAATGAAATATGTAATGGTGTGATATTGAACTTTGAGAATTCTCCTGTAGGTCTTTATTTTCCTGAGATCTGTTCCTTAGGGAAAGAAAGATCTGTATTTCTCTCGTGTGTCGAGTGATACTGAGACCCACATTCTGCGAGGAGGAATCACAAAGAACCCTTGATTTTAGACTTTCCTTTAAGAAGTCAGAAACATAATAAGCAAAATGGAATGAGATGTATCAACCTTTGGAAGAGGAAGGGGTTGAACCAGTGCTCGCAGCGGTTAGGCCACAGGCTCTTGTCAGAGCCTCATGATCTGTCTGTGCACCTCAGTAGTTCCTTAGAAGAAATGTTTGCAGGTTGTATGTTATGAAAACAAACAAACAAAAAAGATCCAACCGGACTAAAACAATAATTGATCCAAAAGACTTCAGGTCTCATCTCCTCAACTAAAACAGATGGAGTGACCTTAGAAACAAGGGGCTCTTGACTGCTGCCCACAGTGTGGAAAGCATCACAGAAGTGAAAAAAGAGTTCCTATTATTTGTGAACTAACACACATCACTGTGTTGTGGGTGATTGTTTCTCTTTTGCCAAATCATCCTCTTGGTGCGTCAGAATGGAAGGTGATTTGGAGAATACCACCAGATGGTGACTTGATGTTTTCAACAGGTCTTCACTGTGTTCCTTGCCAGTTTGTGACACTGCCACAGCTGTGGAAGAGCTAAGAGCTGTGTCGCCTTGCTCTGTTTACTCAGTGCGGGCATGTCTCCATGCTGTTGTTGGATCTTTTTATCTGCTTATGCCACTGGTAACCATGACCTTTTTTTTCTCATCTGGGCTTGAGACTGACCTGCCTGACTCCTAAACTGGATTAGATCTCATTTGACTTGTATTTCTTTCACTGCCAGGATGAGGAATCCTTTTTATTCGGCCCTTCTTACCTTAGGCAACTGCCATTGAGCTTCTGTCCTTTCTCTGGAGATGTTATTTGCCCAGAAGAGCCATCTACATCAATTTCAGTATTTGCAAGATTTTCAGAGCTTTCAGTTTGTGCATAATCTTGAAATGTACTTCTCATTCCCTGCAGATTTCTGAAAATGGAAAATCAGAAGCTGCTTTTTATAGATATCTGCTACATTATGAATGGGTTCAAATGTAGTTACGTTTAATTTGTCCTGTGGTTTGGTCACTTTGTTCCAGTGCGCAGTATAGACATGTGAGTGTGGCCTGGTGAACAAGAAGGGCATTTCCAGAGCAGGAATGGGTTTATAATATACTCCATTTTTCACTGGAGAGAAGGTAGATATTTACTAAATGCAAAGTTGTGAATGCATTTGTAGAGCAACAGTAGCATCAGGCTTCTCTTTCGTAGTGTCTGTTAGGATGTAGGTGGCTTCTGGGGAGGGAATACGGGACAGGCCTCTAGGATGCTGGAATGAAATACAATTTCATAGAAGGTTTTCAGCCTAGATTTTCCTATAAGCTGAGGTTTGAAGCTGTGAGTTACTTCCCAAGAGAAGAGTGAGAATAAACAAGGGAAGAAAAGCATGTAGAGATTGCTGCTGGAAATGCAGCATAGTAAATAGCCACCCGTTCCTCTCAGACCTGTACTTTCTATTCAAAACACATTTCCTCAAGCAGTAAAGTCTCTTTGTTTTAATAGATCTGCTACCAGCAAACTTCCACAGCCACAGTTTATAATCAGGAGCATTTCCTGAAGGCACAAGGGTAGAGAGTTTGCCCTCGGAGGCTGAATTCTCTTCACCTGCAGAGGTGACAGTCCCTATACACATAGGAACAGCTCTTTGGTTTCTTGAGATTCCTTAGATCTTCCCTCTAAGCTTTACCATATTGTGGTCTAGATCAGCATTTAGGGTGTTTTCATTAGTACCAGACTTTAAGTGTGCAAGAACTTTCTCCTGTATCCTTACACCAAACTCTCGTGGGCTGATTTCATGACTAACAATCTTAGTGAGATTAGACTTTGAATCCAGGGAAGGCTGAGTTTAAAAAACAAAAAACTGTCAAGAAACCTACAGAAGTGAAGCAGAAAGAGACAAAAATTGGGCCTCTCTCAAGAATGATGGATCCTTGCTAGCAGAAAAAGGTGATGGCACACACTGCTTGGTCTGGCTGGTAGACTTTAACTCTCCTGGGTTTAAAATTTCAGCAAAGGGTTGATTTAAGTGATGAGCCAGTTCAGGCCAAATTGCTGCTACACTGACAGAGAGCTTTTTGGAAGAGGACTCATCCATACTGTAAAGGTTTCATATGGCTGCTCTCAGGGTCTCCTTCCCCTCGGCTGCTGGAACACAGAACCTTCCAGCTGCCTCTTACTGCACTTTGCTCAGAGCAGAGAAAATATTACAAATGAACGTTTCTAAATCCCTCATTCAGTGTACTGAGGGCCAGAGCCTGAAGTAAGACTCCTGATAAACATGGGGATCCAAATCTGGCCCTGGGAGAGCTATCATCTATTACACTCCAGCAAAAGAGTGAGCTGATGTTAAGATCTTACTGCTCATTGCAAAGCTTATTTTGTTACATCAGCAGGCCACAAGGTTCAATAAGTTATGTGGCCTTTATCTGTTCCATATGTACTGGCTGCCTCCTGTAGTTCGTATGCATTTACACTGTGTATGTGCTTTAACAAGGGACTCCGATGCCTTTAGACAGTAGAAAATGCAAATTGATGCTTCAGTCTGTAAACTCTGTTTAAATTTGACTCTGCATCAAAAAATAACGCCAGTAATTGCAGATTTTGTTTTCTAGATACAGGCTTCCATCAGGGTTCATTCCTCGGGAGATTTTATAGGCATTGAAATGTGATAGATTAATTGTTAATAAAGGTTAGATTGAGTAAGTGCATACAAACAGCATAGCGAGTTTGGTGTTTACATTGGCTCCCAAACATTTTTAAAGGGCAGTTTTGGACTGAGATGCCAGACAGAATTTTTCAGTTTTGTGCCTAGAAAATCATTTAACTGTGGAACAATCCATGCCATAAAGCCAGTTTTCTTTCCTTCTTTCTTTTCTTCCTTTCTTTCTTTCTTTCTTTCTTTCTTTCTTTCTTTCTTTCTTTCTTTCTTTCTTTCTTTCTTTCTTTCTTTCTTTCTTTCTTTTTTCCTTTCTTCCTTTCTTTTTTCCTTTCT
>PPHD01029782.1:0-10510 GCA_002909625.1 Bambusicola thoracicus
GGTGCTGTGTTAACTAGCAGCTGTGTATCCCAAATTGTTAACGGTGCTAGAGGGATGGGAGCTCTGAACATGTTCCCCCGCTGCGTCCCCATGCAGACAGTCCATTGATACGCCTCATTTGAGGCTACATCTTGCATAGAGGGAAGTGGAATTAGGCATCTATCACTTCTCGCAGGAAGAGAAATAATGAGGATATGTACAATGGAGTGTCACAGGAAAGTCCTCTGTTCTCCTCTCTGAGAGGCAGAGGGGATTACAAATGAAGTACTCATTGGTTTATTTTCACGTGTCACTGGTGCTGACTCCCCGAAACTGGTCCTACTCCCCCCATGTTGTCCCTGAGCAGTTATGGTGGCATTTCACTTCAAGATGGGAGGCTCTCTGTGCAGAACTCATTGCTCTGAAGGATGAGCTGCCTGAGGGCCCAGAATGCAGCCTATCACTGTGATCCAGAGGGGGAAACTTGAGGACTGTATGCAACTCCAAGTGAGGAAACTCACAGCATTGCTCCTCCCTTTCTGTCTGCCTCTTGCTACTTGCAGGAAGCAGCATGGTAGGCCCTTCTACCGAGTATTGTTTGCCAGGCATTGGTGCTGCTCGGGCTGTGTGAGAAACAGTAGGGAGCTTGGTGTAAAGCATTCAGTTTTTTTGACCAGGTACTACACAAAAGTCTTTGAGAGACATCTGAAGGCTATAGGCACGATGTGTTTGAAGGACAGCAGATGGGCAGGAGGTGAGAGAATGCAAGTGCTGCTTCTCTTGGGCATGTCTCCTTTTGCTGAGGCTAGTCAGAACTAGTGCTTGGACATCGGATTGTGTGGGACCAACCATGTGGCTCTTGTGCTGGAGGTCAGCTCCAGAAGCTTCCAGAAAGCCCACAGATGTTGCACCAGCCACAAGTTTTGAACGTGGTGCTGTGGCAGGAGCACTGTCTGACCACATGTTCCTTGTGGGTTGTTATCTGCAATAATCCTACAGTATGGAACTGTGCTAGTGACCTGGTGATTTAGAAAAATCTTGGTTGGCTTAAATAAATAATGTTGTGACAAAACAAAGTGTGTTTTTCCAGCATCTGGGAAAATCTGTGGCAAACTTCAGAGAGGGAATTTTGTGACATCATTGAAATATCCATGGCAAATGACACCACTGGGCTGTCAACTTGTCACCGTTCCCCTTTAGTAAGTAGCTGAAGAAATTTAAGTTAAGCTGGCAGTGAGAATCCCAAGTGGATAGGAGGATGGTTTAAAAAAATAAAACCACAACTGAACAAAAAATCTCAGTGCTCAAAAAGAAAGGAATCTCATGCACATTTTCCTGGAAATGTGCAAGTGAAAAGCACTTAGTTGTCCTTGGTGCCGGAAAGGAAGATCAGGGAGCTTTCTAGTCAACATCAAGCATTGTTATTTCTTCACCCATTTCTTTAGCAGCTAAATGCTGACCATAAATACCACATAATGTTTCCAATTATTCATGTCTCAAAGCAGTGAAAGTGGTCTTGGGTAGTTAAGAAAGGAAGGATACAGCATCCTAGCAAGGTACCTCAGTGCTCCTGCCTGCCTTTCCAAGCAGAAGCATGAAGTAGGTAGCAGCCCTTGAGAGACAGGAGCGTATCAAGATAGATTACTAAGCATTTACAAGATAGATCAAGCAGAACAAGAACTTCATTTGAGAAATGTTACACTAATGCTTCACTAGACAGATCTCACAACTGTGGAATACTAATAAATGAGGCATTATTGGTTAAATAAAGGGTGAGTGGAGGTATTTGTGTCAACACCTACATATTACAGAAAAGTACTTATACTAGAAGAGGCATTTTTTTCTAATGTATTTCTTCAGATTTGCAGTGCAGCGTACTTAAGAGACCCATGTTCTGAAAGTTTCATATTGACAATAGTCATTTGCTGCAGAAATGCATGAAGTCATAGAACAGCTTAGGGTAGAAGGGACCATAAGGATCATCCAGTTCCAACTCTGGTGCTGTGCCACCAGATGAGGCTGCCCAGGGTCCCATCCAGCCTGGCCTGAGCACCTTCAGGGATGGGACATTCACAGCCTCTAAGGGCAACCTGTGCTGCTGCCTCACTACCCACTGAATAAAGAATTTCATCTAACCTAATTTCTTCATCTAACCTAAATTCCCCTCTCTTTTGATTTAAATCCATTCTCTTTTATCCTATCACTTAGACTGCATAGAAAGTCAGTCTTCCTCCTGTTTATAAACTCCCCTTAAGTACTGGAAGGCTGCAGTGAAATTCCCCTGAAGCATTCTGTTCTCCAGGCTGAACAAGCCCAGCTCCTTCATTATTTCTTCATAAGAGAGGTGCTCTAGCCCTCTGGATCCACTCCAAAATCTCTGCAACTTTCTTGGGTTAGGGGCCCCAGTACTCCAGATGGGTCCTTACAAGGGCTGAGTAGTGGAGGGCAGTTACCTCTGTCTCCCAGCTGGCCACATCTCTTCTGAGGCAGCCTGTGGTACTGCTGGCCTTGCAGGCTGCAGATGCACACTATTGGCTTGTATCCAGCTTTTCATCCACCAGGGTCCCCAGGTCTTTTTCTGTAGGGCTGCTCTCAAGGGTTTTTCTCTTAGTCTGTACTTGTATCTGGTACTGCCCTAACCCAAATGCAACACTTTGCATTTGTCTTTGTTGAACTTCATTGGGTTCACGTGGACCCATGTTTTGAACCAGTCAAGGTCCTCTGGATGATGTGTCCCTTCCGTCTGTTATGTCAACTGCACCGTTCAGCTTGTTGTCATCAGCAAACTTGCTGAGAGTATGCTCAATCCCACTGTCTGTGTCATTGATAAAGATGTTGAAGAGCACCGGTTGCAACATGGATACCTTCTGCCTCCACCTGGATTTAGATCTGTTGATTATTAACTTTCTGGCTGTGACCATTTAGCTCTTTATCTACTGAATAGTCCACCCTTCAAATCTCCAGTTTAGAGATATGGGATCTTGTCAAAGGCTTTTTGTAAGTCCAGGTGGATGACATCAGTTGCCCTTCCTTTGTCCACCAATCCCATCAGTCTGTCATAGAAGACCACTGTATTGGTCAGGTGTGATCTGTCCTGATCACATGGGAGGCCTGACTGGCTGTGAAGACCAAGGCAAAGAACTCACTGAATACCTCAGCCTTCTCCATGTCTGTTGAAGTCATTTCACCCCTCTTGTTTGTCAGAGGGAAGTCTTCTGGATCGCTTACAGCTTGCCATGTTGTTTTCCCAGCAGTGATTGAAGTCCCCCATCAGGGTAAGAGCCTGTAAGTGTGGCACATGGCAGCTGAAGCAAGAAGGCCTCATCAAAAGGCTCCCCTTGATCAGGTGGGCTGTAGTAGACCCTGACCACCAGCTGTCCTTTATTGGTCTGGTCCCTATTCTTAACCCACAGGCTCTCAACTTGTCCTTGACTGTTTCTCACAGGGAGCTGCTTGCAGTCTATTCACTTGTTAACATAGGACAGGTGTGGGAGTTGCCCCCTACTTTGCCTATCCCTTCTAAAAAGCGTATAGCCCTGGAATATTGTATGAGATGCTTAACTGGGTTGTGTGTTAATACTGTTTGGGACCAAAAGAAGTCTTTTATGTTCTCCACGAAAAAAATAAAGAAAACAAAAATATACCAACCCCCCTCCCCCCTGAAAAACCGAAAACCCGCTCAGAACAAAAAGTACTCGTCCTCCTCCCCATTTCCCTTCAAAAAATAAGAAAAATTAAAAAAACAACAACATTTTAGTATGAAAGTAATTGCCAGTGCTGACCCTTGCTTCTGGTGCCCCTCTGTGAGCCTATTACTCCACAGTGTCATGAGGCTCTCCCAGCTGCAGCATCACCTTGCACATCTTCAGTGCTTTGGAGGATGAACAGGCATTAAACCACTTAGGTTCGAGGCTTCCCTTGGAAGAAATCTGTGTGCTGAAAACAGGTTGTCAGTTGCAGGGCTGAGCTGGCCTGGTGATGGCTGACCTTGTTATGCCATTCACAGGTATTTGCTGTTTTTACTGTTTTCTGTTTGCTGAGGAAGGAGGGGAAAGGAGCAGATACATAAAAATCTCTTCACTGGCATTTTACAGAGGATGCATTTGCTCACCAAGCACACGTGATTTATACGTGCCGTGCAGTTGTGATGTGCTGCTCTCCCACAGTGAGGGATTGTCTGTAGCTTTGGCAGCAGTGTAGAAGACTGCAGCTAATCCTGGTAATCCTCTGGCTTGTTTATGCTGTACATATTTATCTGTTGTAAATGTATGTTTGATAGGCTGGGAGTTCAACCAAAGTGAGTTTCTCTAACTTCATAACGTAGCAGTGGTTGCCAAATTAGTTCTCAGGAGGAGAGGTCTCTGCAACCTTAAATACTGTGGGGAGTACTGCGTGCGCAGCCCTGCTGGCTTTTAAATAAGCCTCTGCGCAAAACCCGTTCCTTACTGAATGCAGGAGAGATAATTTGCGGTTATCTGTTAGCCATAAAGCTTCAGCAATGCTGTGCATTTTGGAACAGTGTTACACACAGCTTCAGCTGAGCCTTTATCCCAGGCTGACAGCAAATGCTGTATTATCTGCGTTGGCTTGGGCCACCTTTATACCTATTACAGTGATTTACAACAAACTTGTGCTTCTCAGAACGGAGAAGGGTTTTATCGAGGACTTTGGAAGTTCCTGTTAGCCACAGCACGGGTGTTATTGCTGCAAGTCCCATTATCATCAGATGAATTACTAATGCATTGCTCACCACGCTGCAGCGTGTGCCCGCAGCTGCAAATTGAACAGAGCTGGCTGACGGCATCTCAGAGCCTCTGCGGAAGGCAGATAAATGGCAGAAGTTTAGAGCAGGGTTTGGCTGGGGAACAGAATTCACTGAACCAAAAGCCATGCACGGAGTTTTCAACACTTGTTTGTTTGACTTCACTTGGATAAGAACCTGACAAGTGGATGCTTAGAGACCTGAAAGGTGTCTCTCGAATTAGCTCAGGGATTTACCGCGTCCCAGGGATGTTATATTGTTAGCAGGTGCCTCTTCACCGAACAGAGAAGAGGTTTAAGCCGTGTTTGTGCTCAGCTGCATGTCCTGACTGTTTCTCTTGGGGGTAAGCATTGGTCTTCAGTTAGAAATGCTGTCCAGAGAAACACTTTTTTCTCCAACTTATATTTTTTCATAGGAAGCTTCTGCTTCAGTAAGTCCTCACTTTGAAAAGGGAAAGAACAGCACCTTTTTTCCTTTTTTTTTTTTTTTTTTTTTTTTTTTTTATGGAAGGTTTCTGACCTGCTTTATTTTAGAGGATATGCTACTGTGATAGCTTGGGTATCAGAGAAGTAAAGCTCCTGTGAGTACTTCTCAACAGAGATCCTAAATCCTTTAGAGCCAGAAAGCCGTATCAAAGCTCAATTCAAGTGAATCTGAGGCTTTTGCTACTGAGTAACATGGTGTTTCCAAGGCACCTTGCTGTACATAGGGAAGCTGCGGGTAAGCTGTGATGGCTGAATTAAAGGCTGGTTCCAAAGCCTGGGGACTTCAGTGGGTCCCCGATTAGCCCTTGTGTTGTGCTTTTCTTTTGGTAGGAGTCAGCACGAGGGTCAGAAATCACTTCTGTTCTGCCTCAGGGAGCTGCTTTGGATATTGTTCGTGCACACTTGAGGGCTTCCAATCTTGCAGCGTGCCTCTGCCTCTCGTAATGCGTGTAGGATGGCCAAAACCAAGGTGCTGCATTTACATGAAGGAAACACGGGAAGGGCTCTGGTGGATGGTTGGGAAATGGAGCCTCTATGCATAAACTGTTCAGTGAGATCCACCTATTATTTGTAGTACCGTGGAGGAGAAGAGTTTCTTTACAGGTGACAATAAAATTGAAGGTAGAGAAACAAGTTGGCTAAAAAAGCCTCAACAGAGTTAGGTGATCATCAGGCCCTGAGGCGTGTGGTGGTAGCAGTGTAGTTCACTCATACAGCAGCGTCCGGTGTTAAGGGATGAAATGCACTTCAGTATGTTGATGCAGATAGCTGAGGAGTGCCTGAAACCTCTGTGGGGCTGCTGCTGCTCAGCACCTGCTGGGATTGCTTCCAGCACGTGCTCAGTTTCTCTGCAGGATCAGCACCTCTCAGCTGGCTGCTTTATTTACTTGCAAAATAAAGCGACAGAAGCCTTGACTCCCTGTTTTCTCCCAGGAGGTATATTGAAGCTGCAATCTGCATGCACACTGGGAAAGAAAGTACCAACATCAAATCAACAGAACGATATACAGTTGCTTCCTTATGGTTCTCTTATTTAACTCTGGTAGTGTTCAGTAATAACAAAAAGGTGCTTTGGGGCTGGGGCAGGACTGTTTCTGTTCTACCAGAGGGGAAAAAACAACACCCTCCTGCACTGGTGGCTGGCTCAGGTGAGGAAATAGTCAGCACCATGCTGATCTGCCACTGGAGCAGCCATGTCAGGAAGGATAGTGCAAATTCACTGATGGTAGCAATCCTATTGATAACCTACCGTTCCCGGAAGCAGAGAAATCAATCTTGTACTGACAGGACTCTGGCAAATTTCTATGAAAATCAGAGAGGAATCAATATTCATTGTGTGGTAGAAATAGCTGTGAGAACTCTCTTGATTTTCATGGATTTTCCCTTTCTTTTCATTTTGTTTTTTTTTTTGTTTTGTTTTGTTTTGTTTCTTTTCCTCTCCAGACAAGGTGGTTGAAAATGCTGTAAAGGAGAAAACTGAGAAGCATTAAAAACAAGTGTCAGTAGTCATGTATTGTGGCTACCTGACTAACCTGGCTTTCTCTATACTTAGCTATGCATCGTTTTCTAATGGCTTTGGCATTTGAGAAGAGTACTCTCTGAGTGCAGTGTCCTGTGCAGAGGAGTGGAGGGGGGGGGTTATGTTTTTGTACTGTTTTCTTTTGGGGTTTATATTTTTCTGTTTTGTGTGCCAGCCCTGGATCAGGCCATTAGAAGCAATTTACCTTTTGTCCTGGGGTTATTTAGCTACAGGAGTTGATTGCTCTGTTAACGGGACGTGATCCTACAGCTTCACCCCCCTGACTGATCCTTCGCTTGCAGCTATGCGTCAGAAGATGGTTTCATTTGGTAATCTATAAGTTTTGGTGCCCCACAGGCTGTTCTACCTTCCTTCTTTTCAGAGAAGTTACAAAGAACTTCTGCCACCTCACAGCCATCTCAAATTCTAGTTTCCAGCCCTTCGGTGTGTCACCAACCATACACTTTGCACTGCATTTCATTTTGGTTTTCACGCGGTAGTGGAGTTTATTTTAGTTGCAACACATATGGAAAGGGAGCAGTTGGACCTCAAGAGAGCTTTCCGTTTTGAAATATAAGCGAATTTATGACTGGGAAGCTGAGATGGAAGCAGTGTTTTGAATGCACTAAATTTTTTCTTTGGATTTTCAGTTTGTTCTTTTGAGACATTTCTTTTTTAACCTACTTCAGAGTGGGGAGAGCTGTAGAAATGTTCTGACACCTGTGAGCTGAGACGGGTTATGTGAAATTACAGTGATGGAAATAAGGGAATAAAGTTAACTGTCCCATCTGCATTCTGTCGCTTTCTCATTATTCACTGCACTGAGAAGGAAGCAAAAATTTGGCAAAAAAAAAAAAAGTATGTTAAAAAGATGCCATTGGAATCCTACCAGATGATAAAGGACTGCAGAAGACACAAAAACGATGATTAGAAGTTCATGAGCTGAAACCAAACTGCACGACTTTGAGAACTTGCACCTTTCAGCAGAATGTGCCAGAAAACTGGAGGCGTGGGGATACGTTAGGTCCGGGAGCATTAACTCTGAGTAGCAATTGCTAAATGAAATGTTGAATAAAATCGCTGCTCCTCAACGCCATCTCTTAGGAAACGCAGATGAGGCCAACCGTCTGGGCAGAGTGCTGGCTGTTGACATGATGGAGACGTGCAGTGTGAATCGGAACTGCTGGAGAGCCAAACCTACAGAGGTTTGGACAAATTTGCTCCTGCCAGGAACAAGAGCCACACCAAAGTCCCATACCATGCAAAGCACTACATGTCTGGAGAGAGCAGTGAGTGCTAGAGAGCAAGAGGAAAGTTTGCATTACTGTAATGAGAAAATAATGTTAAGTGTATGTCATCATAAAGATCTACAAAGGTGTTTGTGGAACACGCCAAGGGCCTTGTGCTGTCTGCTCCTTCCCTCGTGCTGTGTTGGTTGATGATGGTATTTAAAGGGCAGTGAGGGGCACAGGACACGCTCTTGTGGGGTTTCCTGGGGCAGCAGGACCAGGGGTAGGTGAGAGAACCCTGACACTCACTGCCGGCTGCTGCTCATTCATTGCCTTGCAGCTGCCCTAATTCCTTCTCCCTCATTAAGAATTTCAGCCATTAGAAAGACAATCCCAAATTGGGGAAGTAATAGCTTACTGCTGTGAATGCAGTTCAAAGAAATGTGGATAGCAGAATAACTTCTTTGTTCTACAGTAAGTGGATTTGAGGAACATGCTCTTACCATAATTAGAATATTGCAACAGTCTTTGCAAATCTTAATTAGCAACACCAGATTAGCGACTCAAAGAAAACTGTAATGCCAGTAGCTAACAAGCTTCTTCTGAGGCAAATGAAGCTAATCCCAAATTACTCACAATTGATTTGCACACAGTGAACATGAAACAGAGGATGTGACTTATATAAATAATAATATATAAATATGTAAATGTAGATAATAATAATAAATGAAGAACTGCTTTTACATTTATTTCACTGGAAATATATTGGTCAGGATTCCTCTTTGGGTTTATAGGACGGCAAGGCTCTGAATGGCTTTGAACAGAACTTATCCTAGTGGTAAAAGGAATTCCATAAAGCAAAAGAATTTTTGAAGTGAGATTTTTTTTTCTCAGTGTTGGATTAGTACAAACAGCCTGGGCTGAAGAGTTTCATGAGTCCATGTGATGTAATTGATGTAAATGATGTAAATCATTTTCACGTGAAGTTTCTCACATATAGCATCAGCATAGGTTAGGGGCTGACCTGCTGGAGAGGAACTCTGCGGGGAAGGACCAGGGAGTCCTGGTGGACAACAGGTAGACCACAAGCCAGCAGTGTGCCCTTGAGGCCAAGAAAGCCAGTGATATCCTGGAGTGCATTCAAAAGAGCATGGCTGGCAGGTTGAGGGAGGCGATCCTCCCCCACTACTCTGCCCTGCTGAGGCTGCATTTACACTACTGAATCTGGTTCTGGGCTCAACAGAGTCCAGTGATGGGCAACAAAGATGATAAAGGGCCTGAAACATCTTTCATATGAGGAAAGGCTGAGAGACCTTGGTCCGTTCAGCCTGGGGAAAAGAAGACAGAAGGGATCCGATCAATGCTTATAAACATCTAGAGGGAGGTGGAGAGGCAAATGGGTGAGGCCAGGCACTTTTCAGTGGCATGTAGCTCTAGGACAAGGAGCAATGGCCTAAAACTTGAACATAGGAAGTTCCATACTAACACGCAGCAGAGCTTCTTTACTGTAAGCATGATGGAGCACTGGAACAGACTGCACAAAGAGGCTGTGGAGTCTCCTTCTATGGAGATGCTGAAGACCTGTCTGGATGCCTACCTGTGCAACCTATTGTAGGGTGCCTGCTCTAGCAGGGGGATTGGACTTAGTGATCTCTTGTGGTCCCTTCCAACCCCTGGAATTCTGTGATTCTGTGATGTCATTTAAAGCAAAGATGACATTCTATTTCATCAAAAAGAGCTGCGTTTAGCAATGTCATAATATTCTGCTCATTCAGTTTTGGTATTTTTCAGAGAGAACTTGGTGTAAATGACTCTTACCATGAGTAGCTGAGCTTTAACCAAGTATTGTTTTTGCGGTGGAGAAATATCTGTTTGTATTATTCCTACATAATTTTCGTGGAGAACGATGCTTTGTAGGAATCGATACATCGTGGTTTGGCATCCTGGTGCATTTTTAATGTTTCAGCAAAGCAAAACATGTGCCGAACCAGTCATGCCTGGAATATTCAGTGCTGCATGAATGTTTCTGTTGTGTGTAACCATAACTTCTCTGTTTTTCCCGTTGTAGACATTTCAGCATGCTTTGGCATTGTTTCTGTCTTGCTGAGCGAATGCCAAAACATCACTCTCTGTAACTGTAAAGTCAGAAGTGTGCATTTTTCCTTTAGTTTGTTTGTCAGCCTTCCAAGGCAGGCCAGCATTGCTTACCAGGCAGCAGGCCGTGAGTAGGGCTGGGTGCAGAACAGCAGCAGTTTAATTGCTGGAAAGGACATCACCAGCTGGACTCTAAACTTAAGGACTACTGTCTGGACAAACGAGATGCAAGCACTTATTATAGGTAATTGTATCCAGCAGAAAAATGAGAGATGTGCCTTCATTATGTAACACAGGTATTTCAGAATGTGGAACAGCTTTGTGTAATGAGGTGGATCTCTGGGTTTCTTCAGGACTTTGGGATCCTTGGCATTTTTTCATTTAGTTCTATAACCTGGATGTTACTGCTTCTCTTTCTTTTTTTTTTTTTTTTTTTTTTTTT
>PPHD01029783.1:0-10510 GCA_002909625.1 Bambusicola thoracicus
TATATATATATATATAATGCTATAGAAATGAAAATGAAAATCAGTAAGAAAGCATTTTCCTCTCTGCTATATGGGGTAGGAGGTGGCAAAAAAGGATGGCTTAGAAGGTGGCAAAGTATGTAGACCAGCCAGAAAGGTGGAGCATCTACTCTTGGTCAGAAACTCAGATTATCTTATCTCTAGGCCTCGAGGTCCAAATAAACAAAATGAAGACTTTGTGATAATAAATTGTGGCAGTATGCATAAGAGGTTGTCCCTGTCTGTGCTCACATTAATTTAAATAGAATTACAAATCTTGTTAAATGAGAACGGTATCTGTGCAGACCAGCAGAGACTATTTTTTCTATCTGTTTTCTCGGTTCATGATCGCCAGCAATAAATAAATACATTTTTCAGTTTCCAGTTGTTAAACTAATTCCTTATCCCTCACTCCAGTCCCTTTCTCCTGCAGGCTTCTTTTTTTCTCTACCTTTAATCCAATGCTGGCTGCAGTGAAAGATGATGTCTTCAACTGTTCCACTTTAATTTTCTTAAATCCTTCTTTCCGTTGAGCAGCAAGATGATTGATTTCTCTTTAAATCTAAACCTCACAGTTTTCCTTGTCTCAATTTAAGTACATCTGCAGTCATTTTAAATAGAAAAAAATATGTCCTACCTTGGCACAGTGTGATTGTCTTCCTGAATCTCTTCTGTTTGTGTTTTCATTGGCAGTAATCTGAAACCAAACAGTCAGTTATGCGTAGTAGGGGTACAGGATCATATGCACGTTGGCTCATAGAGTCTGGGAATTTAACTTGATTGTATTCAATCTAACTGGAGACCACCGAGAGAAAAATTACTCCCAGGCATCTAGGTGCCTCATCTGAAGCAAAGAAACAAAGCTGTTCATTGGAAGGTTCAAGTTCCTATCAAAGTACATAGGTTGCTCTGAAAGTAATGCCTCCATTTAATTTTCATGAAAACTACAACAGATACAAAGAGCACGATGACACTGTTTTGGAGGACAAATTCTCAGCTACAAAATAATCTTCTTTTTCAACACAGTCACCTCCATGAGTTATTCATCTTCATCAGCAATGAACAAGAGCCTGTACACCACGCTTGTGAAAAACTGCATGGCTGTCCAGAACATGGCATGTCTTTTTACATTTCTGTTGCCACTGCTGAAACACACCACTCACTGCCTCACTATGCTCATATCCACTGTTTGGCTTCCATAAATGTTCAGCAGCATCGATGAATCTTAGTGGGTGCCTTTTTTTCCACAGGGAGGAATTAAATTCCACACCTTTGTTTCATTTGCACTCCCATGTCAGATGCCATTGTGTTGGACTGCCTCTTTGCTGCCATCTGTCACATGGCAACAACATGTAATGGGGTATTGGTGGGAAAGTTCAGCCTCTATTGCCATACCACCAATATCCACCTCTGATGTCATGGGCTGACATAATAAAATAGGAGATGTTACTTTTGGTGCATCCCTCATAGGTTGCCAACACTAATATATGGATTCCATCTTGATGGGTCACATGCAATATGTCATTATGAACATTCTGCGCTACTGTCATTCCTCTGGCAACCTCCTGAAGAGGCCAAAGGTGTTATGACTGTGACACGTGGTGGTCATCCACAGCCGCGTCTCAGCCACGATAGCTGCAAGGTGTTCAAGGACTCTTGCTGCTCCTCATCAGACTTGAAAAAAAATGAATTTCACTGTCCTGGGTCTCTGTCATTTTTCTGGGTGCTTCCAGATAGGTTTCTGAATTGATTTTTGGGATAAGTTAGAATGCACTGTCTTCTTTTTGAGAGTGTTAATTCAGTTAATTTCAGAGGTGTCTAAGGAAACTGTAGGTGATCAAGACTTTAAAGTTTTGACACAAATTGACTCAATAGCTCTTGATGACATGATTTTTAGCTGACCTTTGGTTAGACACATCTTTGGTCTCTCCTTCAGTTTCTGTTCTCAATGAAATCTCACACTCAGGACAGGAAAATACTAGTAAAAAAAATACTGTGAGTCTTCTTGAGTCTCTTCAGTTTTTTTCATTTTTGAATATATTGTGTACTTTTAACATATTTTTGTTTTTCTTTGATGAATCTTTCAATGCATTATGTGTAAGGATTGCGGCTAGTTGAAATCCTGATATGCTCTAAGTCCCACCTGCTTGTGAACACCTGAAATTATGAGCAACTGAGCTAGGTCTCCTTGCTGTTTGGCAATTGCTCTGCCTCTGCCACTGAATGTTTGTATTCTCTGTGTTTGTATTCTCTGATAACTTACTCAGAGTCTGGTAATAGGACAAAATCAACCACCTACAACTTCTAGAACTATCAGCCTGAAGCAGTGATCAGCCTCTGTAAGAGCACAGCAATAAATCTACTCTATTCCTCTTCGGTCTTTTTGACAATTGAGTTAAAAGAGAGACCTTAAGTGTAATTGTTATGACTTGTGTGTCCATGCCATTTCTCTCTGCAATTTATTCTTTAAAGATTAGTGCTTTCTGTCGCTAAGATTGGTTAAATGCCACTGTTTTCTGTATTTTGCTCTTACCCAATAATCCTTTGAATGACCCTCTGAATTAATATTACTTTCAATTTTAATGTTGAAAATAGAGATTGGGGAACTGAAATGCAAAAGTAAGCAGTATCTCAGTCTGGATCACCTAAAATATCAAATAAGTAGGTGTCAGCAAGAACTGGAAATCACCTCCAGGGAGGGGATCATCTCCCTCTGCTCTGCCTTCCTGAGACCCCACCTGCAGCACTGTGTCCAGGTCTGGAGGCCCCAGCACAGGAGGGATGTGGAGCTGTTGGAGTGGGTCCAGAGGAGGGCCACAGAGATGATCAGAGGTCTGAAGCACCTCTCCTTCTCTTGGGAGTAAGGAGAATGATAAAACTATGGATCTACTCGTGCTTTTAAGTATGTAGTTGCTATCATTCAGTTAAACAGGATGGCTGAAACGTGTTTATATTTCTGTTCACATTATTCTAAAGAACAAAGCCCTACCAAGTGCATGTACATATGTAGCACATCTTGTTGAAAGAAACAATTTTTGAAAAGGCAAAGAAAATATGAAGCATTTTATAAACTAAGAATTAAAGTAATTGAGGTACATGAGAATTTTTTTTGGAGTTTAGAGAGATTAGATGCATATCACAGAAAACAGCTCTTTGCTCTCAGAGTCAGAATCAACTGCCTATGATGTTGTGTGTGAAGTACGTTATGCAAAACAATGGGTTAGGTGACAATGGAGGGAAAGCAGGTTTTATTTGATTCCATTTTTAAGCTTTTTGGCTTAAAAAATTACTAAAAATATATAAAAATTGTGGGACACAAGGTTCCTTTGGAAATGAAATGTAAATATATACTTTTCATTTGTTATGAAGAGAGATTATACAAACTGATGAGAGGGCAGAAAAAGATTTAAATTCTGTGGCGCAGGAATGCAAGTAAAAACTTTGGTAAGGAGGCTTACAGCTCAGTTGCATCCTGTGCGGATTCTGATGTTTTTTTTCAGTTGTCAGGATCATTGCGCTATACGTATTCTTTGGATTCAAATTGTAGAAAATGAAAACTCAAGGCCACAAATCAAAGGACCACTGAAAATGAGTTTCCAGAGCCAGAAACTTCAGGCAACCTTTTCTTCAGAGCAGGTGTTGGCCTCTGTTCTCCTTGCAAAGCTTTCCATGTGCAATCCATTACTGAAAGATCCAAGTGGCTTCAGCTTGTGAAACATTTTTAGGGGTTTGTAACATACTCAGAATAACTACTATTTTAGAAAACAGAAAGATTTTGTAGTTTCAAAGATCAGTTTCAACCCCCTGCTATGTGCAGGGTCACCGACCACTAGACCAGGCTGCCCAGAGCCACATCCAGCCTGGCCTTGAATGCCTCCAGGGATGGGGCATCCACAGCTTCTCCGGGTACATATGCATATTATCTATGTTATGTGGTTTTGTGTAACACTCTACATTCTCAAAGGTGTGTTTGGCTTATTGAACATTAATGAGGCAGTCCTTTTTCCTTAAAATCTCATCCTCTATAGTGTGGCTAATAGAGTCCCTCCCCCCTCCTACCAAAAACCCAAACCAATGAACAACCTCCAAATCTTAGGTCAGGCTTTTGCTTCTTCTGCAACAAACATATAGTTTTCTTACAATTCAATATTGAAATGCAAAATAACAGGTGTTGATCACAGCATGTCTTCTTAGCGCTATGAAAAAAATTATCTTAAAAATCACAGAATCACAAGGTTGGAAAGGACCTACAACATCATCTAGTCCAACCATTTTCCTATCACCTTTTCTACACACTAAGCTACTAAATCGTATCTCCTAGCACCTCATCCAGATGCAGCACCTCATTCAAACAGATAATTTGGGAACAGTTCCTCACAACTGTGAAAGACAACTTATTTGCATGTGATGATCCGCCCTTTTTAGAAGCAGTAACAGTTTTGTTACCCAAACTGAAGATCCAGATGTGTTCTTAATTATTTCAGTAGCTTTACTTGTACTGCGCTTGTTCTTATGTTTAATCTAAGAATATATTTATACATATATTTAGTACCTTTGGAAAAGACCCGGACCTTTGAAAACAAATGGAGGAGTCAGGACTATGATTGCTCTCACAGAGACCATTTCTGTGGGACAATATCAATCCTCGTGAATGAAAATGTCTTACCTTATTCACAGAAAAAAAAAAAAAAAAAAAGTCTAGCAGTTCTGTTTAAAATGCATGAACACATAAATACATGTGCATGTGTTGATTTTGTTGATTAGTAGTTGCAGGTTTAAATGACAAATCCTATTGACTTACTAAATCACTTGACTTCGTGGGTTTAAGGCAGATGTGGATTTTTTGCAGGAGCTCGTAATAGTAATGCAGTTTAATATTCTGATTGAATATTTTTGAAACTGAAATGCATGGTTCATTGCTTTTTTCATTACGGGTTTTGTGTTAGACTGGAGAAGGTGTCTGCTTTTCTACATCCCTTTTCTGTCTTGATTGTGGACGCTGATCAGAGTTACAAACACACATTTTATAACGGAAGCTGTTTCCTTTATTTTGTGAAGATTTAGTTAAGGGCAAACAAAAACAATATTAGAATTGAACAGGATGGAAGTTATGCCTCCGGGAGTTGATGTGGAAAAAATCTCATCTAATTTGAATGAACACATAGAATTTTTTCTTAGTTCACATCTACAGCTCCCATTCTTTTTATCAGTAATTAAACACACGCATTAGGAGAAGAATGCCATAATGTTTTGTTTCTCTGAAAATTTCATTGAGAATTTTGGCAAGAGAATAGAATGCTCATCCACAACATCTGGAGATGTGACCGACCACAATAGCTACACAGAAAAAATCAGACTTCTAAATGATTTTGCTAAGAACAAAGTAACCACTGTAGCTCTGTGGATGAATAACATACACCAGATCCACAGTTTCAGAGGAGCATCATTATTTGCATCAGTTAATGACCAGGATCGAGAGCTGCACTCTCCCTCTGGCCACTTATCCTGGAAATAGACACTGGCGTGGGGTAGAGCATAGAGCAGTGCTGTGAAAAAATTCTCTGGAAAGGCAGTGTGGGAGGCAATTTGAAAATTACACGTTAGTATTCTGTTGCAAGGAAAAGCAGTAGGAGTAGAATAGTTCAGGTTTTGTTCTGTAAATAACTCATCTTTTTTGCGCTGGAATAAGTTTCATAAATTACATAGAGAAATTTAAGTGACATCCCTCTGTGTACTGGATCTGGATAACCCTATGCGCTCCCTAATTGAAATCCAGATTAGGACAATATGAGTACAATTGATTTTGCCAAATTATAGCCAAATTAAACTTTGGTAACTGGTGTCAGCTATGTAAGGACCATTTATAGCCCAAGGATAGAGAGACCTTCACAGGATGCTGAATTGAACTGAGGGGTACTTTGGGAGTGGCTGGTAACATTACTGCTTACAGCTCCTGGACTGCCCGCTTCTCTGCATGTACAGGCAGGTTAAAATTTTCAGGAGCAGGGAGAAGATAGGTAGGAGGAAAATCATATGAAATCATAGAATCATAAACTGGCGTGTGTCAGAAGGGACCTCAGGGATCATCAAGTTCCAACCCCCTTGCCACAGGCAGGGATGCCAGCTGCTAGATCAGGTGCGAGATCAGATTGCCCAGGGCCCCATTCAGCCTGGCCTTGAACACCTCCAGGGACCAGGCATCCACAGCCTCTCTGGGCAGCCTTTCCAGCACCTCACCACTCTCTCTGTGAAAAACTTATCCGGCTTTTAATGTAAATGTCCCTTCCTTTAGTTTAAAACCACCCCCTTGTCCTATCACTATCTACCCATGTAAAACTTGACTTCCCTCATGTTTGTAAGCTCCTTTAAGTATTGGCTGCAATGAGGTCTCCTTGCAGCCTTCTCTTTTCCAGACTGAGCAAGCCCAGTTCCTTCAGCCTGTCTTCATAGGAGAAGTGCTCCAGCCCTTGGATCATCTTCATGGCCCTCCTCTGGACCCTCTCCAACAACTCTGCATCTTTTCTATGTTGGGGGTTCCAGACTTGGATGCAGTATTCCAGCTGGGGCCTCATAGGGGCAGAGTAGAAAAGAGGGAACTACTTCACTCAAGGTAAAATACTAGGAACAATTCAGACGATAGGGGTTTCAGGGGATGTGCCATCCTGTCCTCCTTATAGTATTACTGTTATGCTTGCAGTGGTTTGGTGAAACTTTTAAGTACAGTGCTTACTTTTAAGTACAGTGAATAGAATAAACAAAGAAAATAGAGCTGTAAATGGAAGTCTCATTATTTATATTGCTTCTTGGGTTTTGCAATCTGAATCTGGAGAATGTTGAAATAGCTGGCCTTCTTGATGGTTCCAGCATTAAGCACTGCCTTGTATTCAGGGTGTATCTCAGAGGTGGCTTTTTCTAACAGGGACCCTGCCAGTTAAAAGTCTGTCATAGACAGAAGTGGGACTGTGTCAGCTGAACATCACAAACAAGCCTTGTAATTCTGAATTAACAAGCTGTTACCAACTGTTTTCCTCTGCATGCTTCAGTACTATGGAAGTATTGCTGCTCATAAAATAAGGATTAATATCAGCAAATTAGTAACAGAGATGTGACCGAAAAGCATATGGAGAATGAATAAATTTGAGGATTTTAGTTCTCAAGACTTGTTCTGTTTAGGCATTTATACATTTTAACTTACAGTGAGGGGCCTCCTCTACTATTATAAGGGTGTTTTGCCTTTGGAAAATGACAGGAGTTATTGGTACATAGAGATACATTCTCTCCTTGCAAAGCCTTCATTGCATATCATTAGATAACAGCGTGTGCTCAGTAACTGTGGTCTCTTAGCAACTAACTCTGTCTCTTTCTTTTGAACTCTCCTTTTGTGACCCAGAGGCAGCTCTTAGACATAAACCTCAGACCACTTCTCTATTTCCAAGACAGAGAAAACTGGAATGTTTGGGATGCTTATACAAAGTCTGCATAGAGCAAGAATATGTCCTTCCCCAGGAGTTCTGTGTATTGTGAATCTATTACACATGCTGGGAATATGCTAAAATTAAATTTTGTCATTTCACAATAGATGCGCTATTTGAATCCTGACAACTTAAAATATAGTTAGGAGTGGGATGCCAGTGTATTATAATGTGAAACTTGGCTCTAAGAAAATATATAACTAATAATATCTGCAGATTTGGCAGAATTATGCCCCTAGAAAATCTGTAAGACCTTTCAACTTGCTTTGATTTTGATGCATATAGGCTCCTTTTCCTTTTTCTCTCTCTTTCTTTTTCTTACATATCTGTATTTGAAATATGGATGGATAAGGAGAAACATTTCTACTGGGCAGGAAATCAGAGCTGATGCTTTCAAAACAATGAGAGCTTTACTTTGAGGTCTTTTTCAGTTTGCTTCTAAAGCTGCCTCTGGAAGTTTTGCTTACCGGAGATTTTATTACCTTTTCAGTGGCAAAGTGTACTGGAAGGACTTTTCATTCATAAAGAAAATTCTCAGATCAGTGCATATTCTATTGATCAAAACCTTCTATTCATTCAATTAAGGAACATAAAGAAAAACTGTGGTGATGAATTGGTGTAAATAATTGTACTCCTTTAAAACTCCAGATATATTTTTATGTCTAGAAAGGACTGCCATGAGAACATAACAGAATATATCAGAATGCAGCAAAGATGCTTTTAATAATAAGCTTTTAATACGCATTCACCACAGTCTTCTTCTTTTATTAATGAAAAACTAAGGCTTGTATATTGTTTAGAAATCTTTCTGAAGTGAGAGTTCTGGTTGACTCTTCTATGTTAAGCTGATTAACTGTTTCTGACCTTTCAAAGTATGTCTTATACAATCCTGGAAGACCACCGGAGTTGAAACTATGCTGTTAGTTTTGACGTCCCCATCAGGCTTTCTGTCTGTATCTGAAGCAATCCTAATTCACTTGTTTTTAGTTAATTTGACAGGTCATTGTTAACATCATTACTAATGGCAAACTGCTACAAGTTACATATGTTTTGACAAGTGGAGTCTTCAAGACATGGCAATGACAGTTAATTAGAATAGATGGAAAATGCTTATTTCTTTTGCCCGTGAACTGGATACTATCTCAGTATTTTGGGAGTAGAGGAGAATGGGGCATGTTTATTTCATAGAAAAGCTTATTTCTGGCTGGTAGAAACCAAACAAGAACTGAAATGGAAAGTGTCCTCACCCTATCATGCAGATGATCACATTTAGAAAGTTTCCTTCTGGTAGCTATTTGTCAAGCAGATTTTGAATAGAACGTCACTCCTCTATTGCTACTATATCTAGCAAAACATGTTATTACCAGCATTTTCTTCTGCATATGTAACAAATGGTATTGTCAAATATTAAATAACAGCTCAGCCGCTGAACTCTTTCCATTCCTTGGAGACAGAAAGCAGAAAAGACATAGATCCTTAGCCCTGTGAATGCAATGAGACCCAACTATGAGTGACTCTTCAGAAGAGCTGGGAGAATGGCATCATTGTGGGCAAGTGAATCAAAGACCATCTCCAAAAGATTTTCTTGATGAAATGCAGTTTAAGGAGTCATTTGAATGAATTTAAGTTTCATGGCTGAGGGAAACTGTGACATTCATAAGCAACTGTAAAAAAGAGAGAGTAAGATCATATGTGCTTTAAGTGGGAGCAAATTTTAATATGAAAATGGAAAGATAGCACGGGAGTTTTGGAGACAGGCTTGTGCAGAGATTTAATTAAGCAACCCAAGAAATCACACAAAAGCTAGACCTGTCTGAAGTCTTAAAAGCCAGTATCTGAACAGTAAAAATGGTGTTGTCCTGGTTTAAATGTCCAATTTTTGTATAAGATTTATGAGCAATACATGAAGAATAATTTGGCTTTAAACCAAGAATGGATCAAGTCTTCAGGAGGAACAAACTCATTTCCCAGCCTGGTACTATACTTAGCAATAGTATCTTTACGAGTCAGTCATGAAGTGTCTTTATGCGAGTCACAAGGTGCTGAGACAAAGGGATGTCCCCCAAGATGTTCATCCATTCCCAATTAGATAAAAGAAGTTGAAAAAATTCTGTGTGGCTGTAGTACCTTTCTGTCAGTCTAATGGCCAGCCCCCAGGGCTGTACTTTAAGGTGTGACTTCTGGTTTTCAGCCTTCGCGTCTAGCTCCAAGGTAGTGCATGGCTAAGTCCCTTTGCACATACATGCCAGACTTTCTTGACACTGGGAATTTCTGGGTGTGTGGAGATCAGAGTGGCTGCCTTTAATCCAGAGTCCTTCAGTCAAAACAGGATACCACTTTTCCATTTATCAGCAGTGATTTGCCCTAGTGCTAAGCAATGGCTGCTGTGCATGACCCACTGTGTCTGTAGGGATTTGATGGAAATAGGGAGCTTGCCACAAATGGAGGGGTGGGACTGATGTGGATAGCACTCAGCAGGGGAATTGGAGGCAGTGGGTTCCAACATATATACCTACAGCAGTGAAATAGATTGTGCTGGCCTTTATTATGTCTGTCCTGGGAAGAGAAAGAGCAAGAATCTCAGGTTGCAGCTGCTTTGTTTGAAAGACTTGGTAACAAAATTTTTGTGGAAAATGCTTCCAAATTATTAGGAAAAGAAAAAAAAAGCAAGATGATGGTTTCAAAACTATGTGCTTTCATTCTTTGAACTGCAAGGAAATTTTCCTTCTACATTACTCGAGTGATGGATAATAATAGTGGTTTACTTTGTTATGTGCTAGGCCATGTCTTTTCCCTTCAGTGTGCTGGAGAGGACTCTAGCTTATTTTCACCCCCATCTCTTTCCCAAGCCTGCTTTTGTTGCAATATTATTGTTTTCCAGTCCCTTCTATTTTAGTGCCTTCTGTCCTAATTTTTCATATGCTTAATTTTGTTGAAAATCAAAAAGTGTGTTAAATTATACATCTTCATAATGTTAGACACTCACTATACTGTATCCCAGTATACACCTATTATGAAGT
>PPHD01029784.1:0-10509 GCA_002909625.1 Bambusicola thoracicus
GGTCGTCTGGGTGGTAATTGTCTGACACTCCAGAACTAAACCAATCCAATCTGACCTTCTGCAGTGAGAAGTCTGAATTCTACTTTTTTTTTTTTTTAAAAAAAATCCCAGTTTAAATATGTTTCTGCCTTTACCACAATCTATATCTAATATTTGTGTCCAGCTTCCTTTAACCTCAATAAAAACCATGGTATTTTGTCCTCTCTCTTCTTTCTGGACTTAGAAGCACTTAAATCTTTGATTCATGATACTAGCTTATCTACCTTCACATTTTTCTTTAAAATTCATTTGTACTTCTGTTTACTAGAAGCTGAAAACAGATTGCATGCATTGCTAGATTGATTACTACCCTAGATAACCAAGAAATTGTCTATATCTTACTTTCAACACCATGTTTTCTATCCATCCTTTTCAAAAACTTTTGTTTCTAGTGCATGGGTCCTGTCACTTTTTACAGCTTAGCACGATGGATTTCAGCTTGTTTAAGCCTATTGTTCATCTCTGTTGTAGAAATAGTCAATAACAACACATCTGCTAAAAATAAGTCCATGTTTCTTGTCACAGAAGAAGCGCTCATCGTTTCCCAAATACCAGTATTCTGTGCAGAAGCTCTGATCTCAGTCCTATTCCATCAATGTCCTTGGCAAGAGAAGGATCTTTGCTTTGTCATCTGAAACCACAATCAACTTTCACAGTGATTTAAACTGTTCTGATTCATCATTTCCTTTTGCTTGCACGCTCTTGAGAAGTACTGACAGCATGCCAAGGCAGTAATAAATAAACATAAATATTCCATAGTCTGGATTTTGGTGACAGTCAAAATAGCAGCAGCAGTAAATGCTGCTGGGCGTGCTTCATACGAGATGGAGAATGTGCTTCACTACTGTGAGGCTGAAAAGGCCACAGCAGCCATTTTGTTTTCTCAAGGTTCACTTCATGGAAAAATACAAATGAAGGTGAAGTCATATTAGGTTTTTCATTTCATATGCAGAGTTAATCTGAATCTCCTGCAACACAATTATACTGTCTTTCTGGATCTCCTTTAATGCTGCTTGTGGTGAAATAATCTACTTAGTTGTTCACATGAGATAAGTTTGCATAGTGCTACCTAATGACCGAGGGTCGAGCCTTTCACAGTGGAAGCTCAAGTAGATTTGCATTTGTAAGTATTACAGGACTTTTTTTGTCCTTTAAATAAACTGAAATTAAAGTAAAAATCATAGAATCATAGAATTGTTTGAGTTGGAAGAGACCTTTAAAGGTCATGTAGACTAACTCCCCTGCAATGTACAAGGGCATCCACAGATAGATCAGTTAGCAACTCTGCTAATGAACAGCAGTCCAGTTCTAAAACACAGTTTTTAAAAGATAGACAATCTAAATCTTGGACCAGTGCACTATGTTACATGTGTGCTGTTCCTTCTTTCATGGTACCACCTTCTACTAGGCTTTTCCTAGGACCTTGCTTTACTCACTTTGCAGAACAGGCAGAGAACAAGGAGCAGACTTGGAGCTGCATTAGCAGCTGTGCCAATGGCATGAATCTTTTTGGGATTTTGTGACTGGTAACTTCTGACAGCCTTAAAGACTTCTACATATGCATTTTGTGATTCATTGCTGCGGGCTAAATTATATCTGATTGCTGGAAATGACACAAACGTACGCTTTAAAGGTTTTTCAGACACAGTAATTGGCATAAGGAAAAGTGAATCTGTCAGTGAAGTGAAATCATGGCAGAATAGACAGAGTCTACTCACATCAAGTTTATTTGTAGAAAGAGTGCTATTATTGTTTGTAATGCAGGGCCACAGAGAAGTTGTTAGCGAAGATCAGTAGAGGAGTCTTAAAAATATAAAACCTCATTCATTCCTGAAAGAAACCAAGAAGTTGTAAGATTGTAAAACAGTACCAAGGGAGAAGGCAATTGTTTTGTTTCTGTGGGACTAAATAGAGAGAGTTGGAAGTATTTTTAGTATTTTTAATATGCTTCTTGTTCTCAAACTGATTTTTGAGTTTGGAATGGGATGTATTCATGTTCTAATAATGCTCAGCTATGTTCCAGACTCTCTGCAGTTAGTCAAAACCCAACCAGTGAAGAACACACTGTTCTCAGGCTTTTCTTCTGCAACTTATTTCAGTAAGGGATTTTTAAAGTAAAAAAAAGGTCTGGGTAATCTCAGTTAAGCTCCTTCCTTTTTTTTTTTAGCTGCAGAACATGCTGGGCAGGATCCTCAGTAGAAGTTAATCAGTGCAACTGCACAGAAAATGGAATGAGTGTTGATTTATTTGAGTAACTTGTGAGTAAAATTTTGACATGCATGAGATTTGCTGGTAAAGTAAAGCTAATCAAGGTCAATGATGTGAAACAAATAGTAGTAGCAATAATTTGCCGGTCGCCTGCTTGACTACAAATTTCACGGATTCTATGTGATAGTAACAAGCAGATTTAAGCATCACAAGGATAATAGGGAAAGTTGGATTCTGAAAATCTGTGAATCCATAATTTGGCAAGTACAATTTTTATAAAATATGGGATATTACCTGTTTACTGTCTTCCATTTATAACGATTAGAAAATGGAAGTTCAAATTGTATTCAGATATTCTAAAATGGCCTATTATCACCTGCATCTGTCAAAATAACAGGCCAAGATCGGCTCTCCAAAAAGACTGCATTGCTTAATCCGTTCTGAATAGAGTCTGTAAAACCTTCTCTGTTCCTGTGCTGATTTGCCAAGTAAACCTTCATCTGTACAGATGAGATGAATATAATCATGAACTTCTAGCAAAATTAGTAGCACACAACATCAGTGATCCTAACAGATTCCAGTAGGGAGTTGGGGAAGGAGAAAATATTTTAACACTCTAGATGTTTTAATATCAGTATGTTATTACTTTTTAAGCCTTCGACAAACAGCTCTGCTCCCAGATCACAGTATTCTGTTGTATTCACAAAATTTAATGCTGTATTCTCCTTGAGACTGTTGTGAGGCAAAGCCTTTGCTAGGACCAAGGCCTCACAAACAACTTCTTGTACAGTCTTCCCAGAAAACTGCAATGGAAACTTCAGTTACTTTCCTTTCCATCCTAGAATCTGCACCTGTAATATGTTCTTAAAAAGCAATATAACTGACTGAAGAGTGGAGACATGGCGCTTCTGAATATCAGGACAATTTTCATTTAGTACTGAAGTTTGGATTTAAATGCTGACTTTTGAAAGGGAAGCATTTAACCTTATCCTGAGATTACAGCCAAATTAGCCTTTTAGCTATGCAAACCCCGTGATAAGAACTGTCTGCCAGGGATTTGGAACTGGGATCAGAATACATGTCAGAACTGAGCTGTAGAGTTGTGTGCATTATCTGCACCAGTAAGTACAATCCTTTTAAAGATAACACATAGTACCTTAAATGAAGTATTTTCTATGACAGGAATATCCTATGTATTGACTTTGGTTTTTTTTTCAGTCTTATAAGCATATCCAGTGATATTTAAAACCTCCTCCACCCAATCTGCCTAACCACTTTGTAGTGGTGTGTAAGCCTTCTTATAGTCATGCTGCACTTAAAGTAGTTGCAGATTAATACATTTTTCTTTTTCATAGGCGGGAAGTGAAGCATAAGATATCTGAATTTATATTAGATGTCCTCCTGGGAACAATCCAGTTGCCTAAATGTAGGAGTACAGCATTGTATCCTCTCTGGCTTCCAGCTGCTGGCCTAGGTTCTTTAGATGTCACACACACTGAGTCCTAGATGCCAGTTCTGTGCAGGTGCCATGGATACCCTATGGATGCCTCAGAGGGCACTGTGTTTCTGTGTTTAAATATCTGTATCAAACCCCAATGTCTACCTTTACGTGCTTGAAGGCTTTCGAGTACCAGCTCTGAGTGACCTTTCTACTGTTGCATAGATAGACTATTAGCAAGAAAAGAAGAACCCTAAGTATTCTTTGAGGTAGACTTCCACCTATACAGCCATCTCTAGAAAACATCTAATTTGGATATAGTTTTAATAAAATTAGAGATTGCATGCAGATTTTGCCACTGTTTTAAATGCTGAGAGCTACTTCTCTCTAATTTTGCAGTCTCTCTATACCTCTCTGCTGCCAGCAAGACATACTGAGAGCTTGCTTAATTGAAAGCAGCTAAAGACTGCTGCTTTGAATGGCAAATTAGGGCAATTTACTTACTTTACTGATTCATATTCTTTTTTATTTAACCTAGACATAAGGAGACAGTATTTGATGTCTGCTATATTCTTGACACTTTTTGGAAATTCCAGATGCACATCTTCCTTCTGCATTAGCAATCACTAGTGTTTATACGTCACTGTAAAAAATATTAGCCTGGAAATGGCTGAAAAATGAAACATGACACTTCAGACCCACTACCATATGTAAGTGAAGTTAGCTGACATTTCGTTGACGCCCACAGTTGTGCCAGCGCTAACAAACCCCAAATAAATGATGGAATATGTTTAGCTCATGCATCTAATTACCAAATTATGACAGTACTTTGTAATTTATTGTGAGTTTAAATGAATAACTGGATTACTGGCATTGGAAAGTTGCTGATTGTGTCCTCAGAGGGGGATAATATTTAACTGATGGGTTATCTTATCAAAAAATGGGCGTGCATATGAAGGGAAAAAGAAACACATTTTGAAAGTCAGACTGGAATTTTAGTGGTTCAGTGATGTTTTTCTCCTAATCCCTTACTCCTTTAGATTTTGCTAAGGTTTGAATAATAAGGATGAGGAATTTCTTCTGCTATCCCCGCATTGGCTCTTGCAGAAGGAAATTCTTTACAGTTTTATCTCCAGCACAGCATTACTTTGATTCTTCTCCCTCCGAAAATGGGATTTAGCTTAGTACAAAACCAGAAAGTTATCTGTTTCAAACATTATACTTTGGAAACTGCAAGAGACATATCACTTAATTGGCTAATTTTATTTCAGAATTTAGTGGATTTTAACATCAAAGTTAATCATTCTTCTAGTTGCTGGTTTGTAGCAATGGCTACTGGAAAGGGAATGCTGGCAGGGTTTGTTGAAAATGGACTATGCAGATTTCAATAAGAATGGAGTTAAACATAAATATACCAGTAGTATGTACCAGAAAAAGCTAAGTCTTCTTACCAGAAGACATACTTTTTGTGAACATCCAGTTAATTGATGCTATACATTTTGTTTTTTAACACTGCATGTAGTTATCTTGTAATTAATCCATATAGGTTAAAGGTAATTACTTCTTGTGTATGCATTTGTTTCCTTTTATTTTAAATATCTCAGTGCAACAGCTATTTGGCATCACTGCTCTTGCTCAGGATGGAGCCCTGAACTAGAAAATACATCCAGGAGTTATTTTGCATTTTAAAGTCATATGAATAGCAGTAAGCTTATTTGTGTCTATTATATAACCTGAAGGGTTGTAAGAACGGTTATTAAGAACAGAGGAGTCTGCAAATTTGAAAAATGCAGGAAAAAATATTTTTCTTTTAATAAGCCATTAGCATATACGTGTAATCAGATTATGTACAATTTGCAACCATTTTTAAGCAGGTTATTTTTCCTGGGTGTCATCTGGGTTTATAGTTCTGCGCTTAAGAGCAGAAAAAATTTGAGGCACGAATCTCTGAAAGAGTGCAATGCTCGTAGGAATCTCTTATCTCACGTGCTTTAAAAAACTATGAATATCTTCCAATTTAGCAATAATTAAGTCCACTTACATATATTTTCATCCTGCAACATTAAAATTATTATATTTTTTAAGCTTCCTTCATTAGGCTCAGAATACAAAGCCTGTCTTGTTAGAGGTTTTGCCTTTGTCAGTCATGGAGAAATCTAAAAACTTATGAAGTCCATTTTTGTGGTTGGAAGTAACAGGCCAGACATTTAGAGATCTTTTCACAGTATTGAATTTTTATTAAAAAGATTTTGATTAATCTTTTCTGCTGAAAAATTGATTACGATCTGAGCATATGTTTGACTTCTGGAAAACTACACTTCTTCAGCTGTTTGACTGTAGTCATTCCACTGAATTTATACTGGGGTGTGGGGTGGGGTGAGAGGCACAAAAGCTAAATAAATCACATTTATACAAGCTGATTTAAGAATATCATGGTATCTACAAAGAAGTGCTATATTAAATCTGTTAATGATTCAAATTTGTTTAAACAAAAAAGATTTTTCAACTTAAGCCAGGCTACACAATGTTAGGGTTTGTTTTCTTTTCTTTGCCAGAAGGTACAGAAGCTGTAAGTTATATATGGAAAGTATTTTAAAGAACAGTGTTTTCAGGATAAGAGAACTGAGTGCAGCTGGTTTGGTATATTTTCCAATTCAGATTTCAGAATGGGAACCAGCTGCTTCTATGTTGCTCTTAGCTGAAATGCCAGCTTGGGCTGATGGTTGTGAGATGGCCATTTTGAAATGGTACGCCTGAAGAATAAAGGATGCGATCCCCGTATTAGTTTCTGTTGCCAAGTCCCTTCTTACAGTACCAGTACCACCTTTAAACAATGTCACATTTGGAATTTTTGCAAAAAATCCAAAGCAAAATTAAAGAGGGAATCGTAGCATGCAGCACCCACAGTGCATTTTTAACAAGTTCTCACCTGAATTAATCAACATGCAGCTGTGCTGTTTGACTGCCCCAGAAGGTACCATCTGAGCAGATGGCTCCTGTTTGCTGGTGTCTGGACACAAGAACTAGTACCACTTTTTTTCCAGCCCAGATGCCTTCTTTTAGCTGTACAGGCAAGTATACTTTGGTACACTAATGAAAACTGAGACTGGGGATGGTGAGCAGTTATTGCTAATTCATTAGGAGTGTGTGATGTA
This sequence comes from Bambusicola thoracicus, assembly GCA_002909625.1. NCBI lineage: Eukaryota > Metazoa > Chordata > Aves > Galliformes > Phasianidae > Bambusicola > Bambusicola thoracicus. The sequence goes on from PPHD01029784.1 coordinate 6,841, forward strand.
TGTTTTTTAAATAAGTCTTGTCTTTAACACAAATATGGTGGTGAATTAAGAAAAATATAGACTGGACTGTTCATAGAAGACAAGCATGAATGTAGTGAGCAGTGCATTCTTTGAGATTTTGATTTAGACAATGGGGGCTAAGCTTGTTCATTCTGAATGCAATTCCCATATTTAGTTAAGTATCGCAAATAGTATTTAATCAATTTTTCCATAGTATTAAACAGAAACTTTAATAAATAAGGAAATTTAAAAAATAGATTTGATCAACATAAAATTCTGTAGTGGTATTGCTTACTTATTTTATTTGCAAGATACCTATTGAATATTAGAGTGGTAGATACACTGAATTTTGAAAATAAACAATAGCAATATTACACAATATGCAAAAATGGTTTGCTTAAAATCTCTTCGAGTTTGCTCAAAAGCTTACTTAGAAGCCTTTTCTGACTACTATGTAGACTTCCAAGAGATGTTTTTTTTCCACAAGAAAGAAACTGTCATACCATGTCCTGAAATCATATTCCAAAATATTCCTGTTACACTCGCTTGATAACAAAAACATATTGTTATGCTTTCTTTAGTTTCGATCCCAGTACACTTCCATTGAACTGAAGGCAGCTTCTGCAAATATTTAGTATTGCTGAAAAACCTAGTCTTGCTCAGGAAGTGTGGAACTGCTTATTCTAACTCTCTGACCATTTATTGTACTACAAAATATCCAAATAGTGCAGTTTGCAATTGCAGCTCCTGGCGTAAGAGCATGCTAGAGAGAAAACTTGAGGGCTGAAGACAAGAAAATGGCTCTGTTTCATAGGATTCAAGTACTTGCACAACATCTTTTGTTTTATAATTTGGTGTTTAAACATTTTTTTTCAACCCTTTATTTGAAAGAAGGAGGACAGATTGCTGAGAACAAAGAGTTAATATGCACTCAGGCAGTTGGAAAGATTACTGGAGCTGGAGTGTTTTCTCAGTCGAGGCTTGCTGGCAGCAGGTTTAGCTTAACGAGCAGAGGCAATGTCAAATAACCACTTCACAGAACACAGGACAAAATAGATCCTTGTCAAAAAAAGCATGGTCTTGGCTCCAAAAAAAAAACATTGCCTTGGTTTCAGCTTCAGCAACTACTGTGACACAGTACTATATGAAAGTTTTTGAATGTTATCTCATTTTCTGTCATATTGCTTTCTTTCTGTGTTAGAAATCTTACACCAACTGAAAAAGAAGGGAAAGTCCAAGTGACTCTTTTTGGCTGATAAAGGGCAATACAGCTCTTGAGGTAGGGGTTTTAAGTAATGTGCTGTGCCTTGGTATTTGTTACACTCGAACTACTGCTTTCCCATAGGTGCTTTAATGTAGTTTCAGTGTATCCCACAGTATTCTGGAGAAGCTGGCAGCCTTTGACTTGGATAGGTACACTCTTTGCTGGGTAAGGAACTGGCTGGTGGGGCAGGCCCAGAGAGTGGTGGTGAATGGAGTTAAGTCCAGCTGGTGACTGGTCCTGAGTGGTGTTCCCTGGGGTTGGTACTGGTGCCTGTCCTCTTCAATATCTTTATTGATGACCTGGATGAGGTCATTGAATGCACCCTCAGTAAGTTTGCAGATGACACCAAGTTGGCAGGAAGTGTCGATCTGACTGGGGGTATTGAGGCCCTACAGAGGGATCTGGACTGGCTGGATAGCTGGGCTGAGGCCAATGGGATAAAGTTCAACAAGAAGAGCACTGGGTCCTGTGTTTTGATCACAACGGTGCTAGGCAGTGCTACAGGCTTGGGGCAAAGTGACTGGAAGACTGTGTAGAAGAAACTGACTTGAGGGTGCTGGCTGATACACAGACGAACGTGAGCCGGCAGTGTGCTGAGATGGTCAAGAAGGCCAATGGAATCCTGGCTGTATCAGAAACTGTGTTTCCAGCAGGAACAGGGAAGTAACTGTTAGCACTGGTAAGTCTGCACCTTGAATATTGTGTTCAGTTTTGATGGCCTCATTACAAGTAAAACGTTGAGGCCCTGGAGCATGTTCAGAGAAGGGCAATGAAGCTGTGAGGGGTCTGGAGTACAAGTCTATGAGGAGCATCTGAGGGAACTGGGATTGTTTAGTATGGAGAAGGCACAAGGGAGATCTTGTCGCTCTCTACAACTGCCTGTAAGGAGGTTGTGGAGGGGTGGGGGTCAGCCTCTTCTCACAGAAGTGACTTTGAAGCTGTTGAATCATTCTAAGAGAAATAGCCAAGGCTGACTTCTGCTTATACTCAAAAAAATTGTTCATTGAAGAAGACATCTAACTCTTTTTCTGTGTCCAATTTTAGAAGTCAAATATGGATCTTTAGTACAAACCCAAGGAAGATGAGTCATTGGTGTGAACAAACATTAGAAAATATCTTTGTTGGATAAGAATACCTGGAATAGAAAGCAATTCAATTTTATTGTAATTATTTTCATTTTTCGAAGAAAGAAATTGAATTTAGATTTTTTTTTTTTTGCAGTATAATATAGAAAAAAAAGTTAAAAAACTTTGAAAAACATAGGAAACAGAAAACTAGTGCAAGCATGCTGTCCCTTTGCCCGTTAAGTTACAAACAGTAAAAAGGCTATGTACTACTTCTGAAGTTCAGAGTAGAGCTGGATGATACCAGAATAGACCTGGTGTATATTACTTTTCATCTTAGTGTGAAGCATGCTATGCATTAGAAAAAGACTCAAAAATGAAGAAAAAAAAAAAAGATAGCCAATTTTTGTGGATTTTCATGTTTTCATGCAGGGGCAGAGGCTGCTAAAGACAATAAGTCTGCTGTGATGTGGCTTGGACAGCAGCATCATACCTCACCTATGCAGGAGAAAGGGAACAATCACGCTGTCTGTGCATCATCTACAGCAGTTCACAAGCACAAGATTATGTGCTAACAGGCTGAACAGTGCCCAGATTTTATGTCACTGCAGAAATGAGACTTTCGTGTTCTGAAACACTTGTTTCCTTGTAAGAAGCCTGTAACTTTTCATTGACTCACTCATTCCATATTTTTTGCCATATATAACTCTGGTTTTGCTTACCTCCTTCTACTACCTGTAGTATCTCATTGTGTTGCCTTTTCTCCCCTGTGGAATTTTCTAAGTTCCAACTCTTCTTTTTCCTTTACTGCTCACTTATCTATAAAGATATTTATTTAATCCTCCTCATACCTATGTTTTTACCCATTGCTTTTCTTAAATAAAATTATCTCTAATCCTTCTATGACTTGATCGTTCCCTCTTCCATATGTTTATGGATTTTGATTCATGATTCACAGTGTGCTTTTCCAGATATATCAATTTTTTAAAAAAATTTTATTCCTTTACTTCATAATCTCCATAACTTCTGCAGTCTCTCCCCTACTATTTCTGAAACCATTGCACCATTGTGTTTTATGGTGGGTCCTGCAGCCTTGGCTTCTTGGTTGGCTGTGTCAGAGCACAGCACAGATCCCTCCCTTCCCAGGTCTGGCTTTCCAGCAGCAATTAAGCATCAGGGAGCACACGGTAAGATCACATACTGCCATGACCCATAGATGGTGAAGTCACAGTGAATATATTTAGGGCCAGGAACTGGGATGTGTGTTACAGCACGGGTTTGCCTTGTAGCATTAACTTTGAGAAAAATCTCCAATAACCTTTTTTTTTTTTTTTTTTTTTT
>PPHD01029785.1:0-10509 GCA_002909625.1 Bambusicola thoracicus
TCAGATTACCTGTCACAATTCAGACAGGCAGAAGGCAGCCTGCACCAGAGTAAGAGGCACCCGCTTGGAAAAAAAAGGCTGTATCACATCTCTCACACAACAGGCTATGACATCTTTTGTGCCCATCACGTCCAATTCATGTAGCATAGAGACCATGCACCCAGCATTTGTAGTGCAAGTCTGGCAGTCACAGCCCTGACTCTGCTTGCATTCCTTCACTGAGAAAATCCATCTATGCTTCCCCTCTGCTCTGCTTTATTCTTACAAGTATCTTTCTCCAGAGGAAGAAAAAGAAGTGAGCCAGGAAAAGAAGAGTAAGGGGCAGATTTGTACTCGCTATATAAAACTAACAAGATGACTCCTCACCACGCTTTCTACTTGACAAAAGGCTATGTAAAAGCAGGTCTACCTGGCCCATACTGCTGGAGAAAAAAAAAAAATCAGTGTATTTGTATACAAAGACATTCACCAGGTCACTGTAACGCATAATAAGACACCAGAGTTCATCAGTTTCTCTCTCATCCCCACTGATGTTGCTACTTGCCTTTACCTCTAGCAACCTGACACGGAAGGATTTTGACATCACTTTGGTACCTGGCATAGCACTCCAGATCAGAGGAAAGACTGCCAGGGAGAATGTGTCATAGTTCAGAAGAGTGACACAGTTTGCAGAGGGAAATCATGACCAAGAGCAATCGAGACCAGCTGCATGTGTGTCACCCTCATGATGCGACACCAACTGTTGTGGACTGTGTGCCCATTGTATAGGTTTAGGTAAGCTACAAACCAACAAGAGATGCAAATTGCTGTTAGCACCTTTGACAGCCATTTTCTCCAGGCAGTTTTCAGAAGCCCCATTAAGGTGTTTCCACAGCAACATAAACTGCTGACTAACAGAACTTCTCAGACAATTCCAGTCCTCCTCTGCAAATTTCCAAGAAAACTACCTACAAACATTCTGCTGTAAAACACTGTCAGTGAATACTCAAAGGAAAAGTCTTCTCTGAACTGTTGTTGTGAAGGGCCTGACCCACATCTATAGGAAAATGGATTTGCTCTCAAGACAGATCTTCTTCAAGAGAATAAAATGTTTTTCTCTCTTCTTGGTAGACCAAATTCTTATGAACATGAATGAAGACTAAGCCAGTGTAACAGTAAGAGAAACACTCCTATGAGCCTGCCAAGGGTTTGTGACCAGAAGCTGGAGATAGGAGCCAGGGTAGGACAATGTCTACAGCTGTTACAGATGTGCAGCACAATGGAAGTGCACAAACAGTTATTAACAACGACAGAGGCAGACTTTAGTTTCTTCTGAGAAATGGTATCCAGGTTAGCTGCTTCCTAAGGGCCAAGCTCTGTCCTGGACTAATGTGCAAGCATTCCAGTATACGTGGGAGGATCAAAAGCCTCACCCTTCCTACTACAGATCAGCTCTGAACCAGAAGCAGTAAGCTGCTGGACACATTTGAGGCCACCCACAGTGGGAAATACAATCACATGTGGAGCAGAAAGCATGACCTACCCCAAGCCAACCCCTGGGTGCTGACATACTGCACCACCTTTGGAGAACAACTTTCAGGAACAGGCTTCAGGAAATTCATCTGGGCAAGCAGCACCATGTGGGACTGCATCTGCTTACCTACCACGCTCAAGCACTAGATGAGCCTGCTGGAGGGATGCTAACCACCTGGAGATGAACAACATGTCCTGCTTCTTTGTATAGTCAATGCTGAGATCACATCTGCTAGTCTCTCTTACCCCGGACATCCTTGCTGAGGAAGGTTACAGGAACCCAAAGGAGTCTGTGTGAAGTGGAGAAATGAGGACAACCCTTGGCTTTAATATCTGGTTTCAGAAAAGGCTACAGAAGTCAAGCTTATTCTCAGCACTAGAGGGAAGACTTCAAGGTGACCCTGCCACAGCATGTAAAAACAAACAGCAAGTGACAGGCACCAGAGAAGTGCAGACTCTCCAGTGGATGCTTTCTAAATATAACACTAAAGAAATCAAGCAGATCTCAGGTACCTCAGAACCAGTTCTGAACTCACAAACAAGCCTAGAGAATGTAATGGAACTGCTCCTAATTTACACCATGTCTAGCACAAAGTACTTTATCTGTTGTCTTCAATATTGAGCTGACAACATTGTGCCAGCAGATCCCACGGTGCCAAAACAAACCTGAGTTGCACTGAGATGGCAGACTTCACCCCACTGCTGCAAGGGAAGTGGCAAAAAGGGTGGAAGAGGAACATGAAAGGGTCTAACTGCAGAACATCTAAAGATATGATATTCGAGAAAGAAACCCCTGCTTCAACAAATAGTATTTTTTCCCCTGTCTGCAGGACAGCTTGGGTGTCCCTAAATCTTTGTCTTCCTAGAACCATTAGAAAACCAAGTGTTACTTCACTGCTGTCCACGATAGTGTCTAGCCTGTTAACACAGCTGATAATTCAGTTATTTTATCTGTTGATGAGCAGAGATCAAGGCAGAGACAACAATACAACCAGTAGAAGCAGCAATGAGTAGAAGGACTGTGCTATCCCATAAGCTAATGCAGCCACTTAAACAGATGGGTCCAAAAAAGTTAAGAAAAAAAATCAACACGCAGTCAAAAAAACATTCCTGAATGGTAGAGAATATAAATGTGAAACCTCTCACTGTGTATGAAAACATGTCTATTAAAAGCAACATCCAGAGAAATAATCTGTGCTATTTTCCTCTCAAATGCTCCTGGCACCAAGACACAGAGCTGTTTCTGAAAAGTAAACATTTGCTTAAACACATCAGCCTAGTGACCGCAGATCTCAGTTTTAAAAGTTACCCAAGTACATACAATACAACGTTGTCTGTTCCTGTTATAATTGATGGAGCTGACAAATCCTGCCTTTGTCCTCACTGCCCCGTTCAACCACTTCACGGCAGCAGAATAAGAGGCCAGGACACACTGTGATTTTCCTTTGCTTGTGTCTCAGAGAAGGCAGGGAGCTCTCTGTGAAGAGATACAATCAGAACAGGCTCTCAGTCAGCCTTTGTCCAAAACATTCCTTCTTGCCTTCATTACTTCATTCAGAACACCCAGCTGTCACAGCCAGGGGTTACCAGTGTCTGCAGAAGTCAGGCAACATTGGGGCAACAAATGCTAGGTGAAAATTGCTTTTAAATTCAGTGTAAATCTCCCATCTTTTAATAAAGGGCTATATTGAGAGATTTTCAAATGGAGTGATTTCACCTGCATTGATAGAGCCAATGAAGTTCATTTCATGGTTTCTCTATTACCAGGGAAGCTTAATTCACTGCACAGCTGTAAGCCGTAGTACTACTAAGTCCACTGCAGCTCAAGTTTTTTAATAGCTTGCTGTTACATATGAGAAAATTACCTGAGCTCAGAGCACAACAGAGTGCTCAGAGCTGCCACTGACCACCCTGAGCCTCTCCTCATAGGTGCATGGGGATTTGGAGCACAGGTTTGGAAGGAGTGCCAGGGAAGGCCCTCTAGAACCAAATCAGTTCCAGAAAGATTATGGCAGCAGATGTGTAATGAAACTGCCCCTACGGTGCCCTGCTGTTTGCAGGTGCATCAAAAACCACACCAAAAAAAAAAAAAAAAAAAGCTTTGAAACAAAAGCCTGTCAGTATAGAAGACCACTTCCACCCTTCTAAATATAAAAGCCTCTGACAAGTTCAGATTTACTTGCATGTGACTTTCAGAGCTTCTCTCCACTGTCTTAACTAATTGTTCACACAGACAAATCTCAAACACCAGCCCACTGTTACTACAGCAAACTGCTATAGTGACGAAGTGAAAGCATGCTGACTATAAACACACACAAATGAGCAGCTGATGAGGAAAACCTGTCTGTTTGGACCTCAACTGAGCTTTGGGAGAGGTACACACACAGCACCCCCTGCAGCTGCCAGGTCAGATCCCTGAGCCCAGCTCACTGCATGCAGTTCAGTTCCTCCACCTCACCAGCCTGCATCCACCCCAAAATGCTCCCGAGTTGCCTACAGCAGATCAGCCATCTTCAGTGCTATCATCCATCCCTGCACATATGTGAGTAGCACCAAAGCTTCAATCCTGACCTGATTTGGTGGCAAGAGATAAAAACACACACTGGACATTTCAAGATACACCTGTCCTGTTGGACAACTAGCAGTCTCTACTCCACAATCCATATAAAGCTTGCTGGTAGATGCTCAAAATCTAGATTAAGTTTTAGCAACTCTGATCCCTCATCAATATGTTGCTTCAAGAGATTATGCTGTTCATAGTAATAGAGAAAAATCTCTATCCAGTTTAATGGAAGACTCCTTTCTACATGCTGATTAATAATTTTCCATCATCACTGCATCCTATTAGACATACATGCTCAAGGCCACTGTCAGTTCAAATATCAAATCCCCTCCTACAATGACTGAAACTGTTATTTACGGTTATAAGAAATGGAAATGCCCTGCAGAGATTCCAGGGGCTGCAAGTAACTACCAAGTTATTAAGTATTAATTAAGCTGTTGCTATCAAGCAGTAAAAGAAAAAAAAAAAAAGCACTTAAATACTTAAAAATTAAGGAATTATTTCTGGCTGCATATTTAGCCTGCGTAACTTAGCCTGTTATCCACTCACTTCTCATTTTTGTCCTTCAGGTGCTTCAAGCAGAATTGTGGTTGCTGGGCTAGCTAGCTCACTGTAGGGCATAAGCAGCCAACTGCTTCAGGCTGCAGCCACTTAGTTGGTTATTTGCATGCATGACCCATCAGAGTTAGCCCACAACTAGCAACACACACTGCCAGGTGGCCCTGCTCCTCAGGAAACTAATGAGGCTGCAGGGTTGGTTTTAAAACGCATTCCTAATGAACCTACTAACTACTGTGGTGCTTCTCAACAGCAGCACATAGGTAACTGACTACTTCCATCATTAGGCCTGGGGTTTCACTCTCAACTTGCGCTGTTTGAGACACTCACTTAATACAAGCCCCAGCTTTCCACAACAGCTTGAATTCAAGAAGCTGTTTTACCTCATTTGCATTGCCAGTGGGGTATACAAATGCTACCAGACCAGGACCTGCATGAGCCATCTGCCAAGGTCTGCTTGATTGTGCGCCACAGAGACATCATTTGATTGCCAGGCTAATGGTCACAATAGATGGAGAAAACCTTCATGCAGAAAGCAGACTTATCACTATTCAGCCTCAAGTGGACATTACACAATACAAGTCCAGTGATAAAATGTTTTAAGCCCATTGAGGCCAGAGATGCATATTTTACAGAGCTACTAAAAGTAGTCTGGAGGTATAAGAAGCAATGTACTCCAGGGTTCCAACTACTTCCCTGGTTTTAGGGAAGCCATCTTGTTCAGTGTTTCCCTACTTCAGCACATACATAGAGTTCATATTTAATTCCCCTGCTCCACAGATCAGGAAGACTGCCAAAAAGCATCCAGGGGAAGGTTGCAGGAACTGAATCAGCATCTGTCACTGGTCTCTCTAGCTAACAGCAGTCATTTTTGCTAGCCTATCACACCACACAAGGGAGATATCCAAATCCTTACAGAAGCTGCTATCAGCTTCTCTTCCTTCCTAGATTGCTGTTAACTCTCTGAAGGAATCATTTATTGAAGATTTTGCAAAGCTGCTGTGACCTACTTACCTGGAACATGGTATCCTACATCTTTTTTCAGGCCAGCTACAACTTCCAGCACACTATAGTTTCCTAGGGAATGTCAGCATCTCATTTAAGCACCTTTTGCTTCAGAGTATCTGAGGAGTAGCTATCTTGCCATGAGACCATGACCCTTAACTGAGGCAGAAAGCAGTTCAATGGAAAGTCACCACACAGATACACTATCACCACCCAACTCCAAACATCAACAATTAGGAGATACAGAAATTGGCTGTTAAAGATATGGAAGACAATTTCATTCAACAGTTGAGTTCATACAGTACTCAGATTTTATTAAAAAACTCTCATTGTACACAAGACCATCATATAGGACAACAGCTCTTTAAGGCTTCTTTTAATGTCAAGTAGTATTATTTATCAGGTGGTGAATACAGCCCTTGCAGACAAAAATCATCCAATTACGTAAAACATGCAACCAATTCCAGAATCCATTATTGATTAAATGCATCACACGAAGGAAAAAACACAACACCTTCCATCTGTGAGTTGGCAAGACACCAAGGGAAAAGACTCAACAGTTGTTTCACTGATACGGATGCTGTAGTGTGGACAAGGGATCACAAGCAGCAGCATGGAGCAAAACATCCTGAGCAGAAGACAGCTTTCACCTAGTACTTTGAAATAACAGCAAATCCTGAGGCCTTCTAAGAGATCACACTCAACCTGTCAAGAAAACATCCAACATTGTGTCAGTTCACTCCACATCAAACAGCGAAAACTCAGCTTTCAAATCTCACCCCAACATTCTTCAAGACGGTAAGGATTCTTCTACAAACAGCCAAAACAACTGCTGTACTGCCAGGCACTCCAGACAGGACGCACTCTTGGAAGTAAGTTTTTGGGAATTTCATAGTATTTGATAAAAGTCTACGGGAACTAACTGAGCAGAGGGTGCCAGAGTACTATATTTGATCAGCTCTGCCATCTGGCAGATCGTTCATACTCTGTAGAATTCTAGTGTGCTGTACAGAAAGGTCACATTTGTGCTCTCCAGTTATGAGCTACTGAGGAGACTACAGCCTCCCTCAGAGCTATAGCAGCTGAACATGGGTTACACAAACAGCAAGATCAGGCTGCAACTGAATGAAGCCAGCAATAAGCATTTATTCAATGAAGCAAAATTCTCTTCAGCATGTTTTCTAAAAGCATTAATGAAACCCTAAATAAACAACCAAGTTCTCAGAAGATATCACATATAATCCCTTACAGAAACAAAGGAATAAAAAACATCAAAAGCAGTCCCTCTCTGCAAAACAGAAGCTTGCTGAAAGCTGACATTTATCCACTTATAAGGCATGGAGAGTATCTCATTCTCAAGTAAAATAAATCCACAACAAAGGTTCCCTCACTTTATATGAAACACTTCATTTTAACACTACTGAAAAGAGGCAAAATGAAAAAAAAAAAAAAAAAAAGCTGTGTTTATACCCTTTTAAGTTAAATTTAAACTTGTCAAAGCTCTCTGCCATTCCTGTTACTGGAGATCTTCTGAAAGCCAAAATCCTTTCACCTTCAGTCTTAGACTTTTATGCATGTCAGATAATGTAATGCAATCAGTATTACTAAGATATGTGCAGACAGCACCCTCCAGTGCTGTCTGCCCTCTGAGCATGCAGCACACACAGATTCCCTGCCCATAGGCACGAAGCCTCAATACAGAACCAAATGACAAACTGAAGAACCTTGCATCTGTGGAATCAGACAAATCTGGCTTAAAATCAAGTTCGTATCAGCATTGCCGATCTGATGGGGAAAAAAGTTTGAAGTCATCATATACCACAGAATGACAGATGCTCTTCAGCTTAATGTTGAGACAAATTAAAAAAAAAAAGCCTTCAGGTCCACAATAACCAACAGGGCAGTACACCCTGCACAAAAAATGGTAGAAGAAATCGAGAGTATTTTAACAGGTATCAATTTTCATGTAAACTAGTAAAAAGTGTTTTCTATTCATCTGCTGTTGTTCATTTATCATCACTTCTTTCAGGTTACTACCTGCAGCGTTAGTCCCTGCTCACTGCCTCACTTGCTACCTCAAAGACACTGTAAGAGGACAAAGGTAATGCAGAGAGGGCTCATGCTACAGTGCTCGAGTCTACCTATTAATCAAGTCTCCAGGGAAACAACTTACCTTTGCTCCTCTATCAAGTGGAAATCCACAGTAGAGAAAGCCGAGGGCCACTGCAGTCATCACACAACTGATCCACTGCTGGCTACAGCGATCTCACCAGGTCTCCAGCAGGCCCAACATCCCTCTGCCTTCACAGAGCCCTAGGAGTGAAATCCAAGGAACTGTTAGCATGAACCCCATGAAGCTGTGGGACGCTGCAGCTTTTTCCTGCTGGTGCATCAGACAAGATCTGGCTAGAGTGATGAGTAATCAACACTGTCGCTCTGATGGGGAAAAAAGTTCAGTCATCACCTACACCAGCAGGTCCAAGGAGTTACAGAGCCAACCACATTAGCCATGCAGTGCTCTCACCTCCTGAAACAGGTTCACAAAGAATGGTGAACTAATGGCAGAAGCAGCAAAGCCATACATACATACAGCCCCCTCTGAACAATGACAGATCTATGCTGCTTTCTATTCACTAGTCACGCCTGCCACTTTGGACATGATGGAATATGAGTGACATGAGGCACAAGGGCTCCTGGTGCAATGCTTCTGCACAAGTAAACCCTGTGTGCTTTCATCTCTGAGCATTAGGCTACGTATTGCAAATTATACAGAGGAAGTCTCCAAAGATACTGATTTGACAAAGCATTTTTGAAGCAGACCCTCTGCACAAAGATGTTTTGTTTTACTATATTTAAACCAATGATCAGCAACAGAAGCCTTATGAACTTGCTATTCTTACCTGTTAAAGGTTCATAAATGGTGGTGCAAGCCCGGATGACTGTCTTCATTACACAACTGATCCACTGCTGGCTACAGCCACCCCATCAGGTCTCCAGCAGGCCCAATGCCCTTCTACCTTCATAGAGGCCTAGGAGTAAAACCAAAGGAACATTCAGCATTGAGCCACACAAAGCTGTGGGACGCTGCAGCTCTTCTCTGCTGGTGCATCAGACAAGACCTGGCTAGAGTGATGAGCAATCAACACTGTCGCTCTGATGGGGAAAAAAGTTCAGTCATCACCTACACCAGCAGATGCCAAGAGTGACACAGCTACACTCCACTTCCCTACGCATGTCCATGGGGTCTGCATGAACTTACACAAACCGTTCCCCAGAAAGAGCTGGCTGATTTGCCTACTCAACAGGCTAATGGCATAGGGGAAACACTGAGAGCACCAAGAAAAAATGATGAAGTGGGTTTCTGCAGTACAGCATGAGACAGCTAAGGCAAAAATAACACTTCTGCTGCTACAACCCTTACGACCATGAGACATTTCTACCCATGCAATGCAAGGGCAGATGGCTGCACATGCAGCTGTGAGTGCTGGGCAGTCGCCAAACCCCAGGACACAGGAAAGGGCAACGGACACTGCACGCCCATCCCGTGAGCACTACCGCATACCTACCAGCAAGCGGCAGAGTAGAGTAGGGCCGAACCAGCCCGCTCTGCCTGGGGGAGGCACAGCTCCGCCCACGGGCTCCCGGGCTGGGCCTGCAGCTCTGAACAGCAGCGCCCACGTGTCTGCACGGCATGGCCGCGCCCCGAGCCCCAGCGCCATGCTGCCCTGCCAAAGACACGGCGGTAACCCGCGATCCGACCCGGATCCTACACCTGACACTTGTCGTGTAACCGGAGCAACACGAGGCACCTGTTACAATGCTTCTGCACGAGAAATACTGCTTCCAGCTCTACAATACTTAGGCTAATGTTCACATCTACTCATCTTTCAAGTCTCTGGGGATAATAATGTAGCAAAACATCACGAAAACAATCCAGGAACTCCCTTAAAACTCGCACAGTTACCGAAAGGACTGAGGAATCTCACCCGTCTGAGGCTCTGGCATGGCGGAATGAGCCGGGCAGCTGCAGTCGTCCATCGCGCAGCCCCAACGCGCTTCAGAGGCCTGGGAAGGAAACAAAGGAACAGTAAGCACGGAGCACACGGGGCGGTGGGACACAGCAGCTCTTCTCTGCTGGTGCATCAGACAAGACCTGGCTAGAGTGATGAGTAATCAACACTGTCGCTCTGATGGGGAAAAAAGTTCAGTCATCACCTACACCAGCAGGACCCGGAGGGGCAGAGCTGCGCGGCCTCAGCAGCCGCGCTCCGCGGGGACAGTGAGGGCACGGCGGGTCCCTCAGCACAGCGCTCCGCAGGGCACAGGCAGGGTTATGGGACACAGCACAAGGGATGGGGTAGAGCCAGGAAGGGGCGGCCATGCTGCAAGGGCAGCTGCTCCCTCACGGATGAAGAAAAAAGGCGGCAGGGCAGGCATCCAGCCGAGAGCCCGACTCGCTATGAAGAAATAGAGCGCAACACCCAAACTCACCGAGCCGCCACTTCCTCTCCCCAGCCCAATCATCCAAGACAGCAGAGGACATCCACTCACCTCCCAGCGACGCAGCAAGAGGCCGGAGAGCTGCGCGCACCGCTCTTTATGCGCCGCCTGGGTCCGCCCCGCCCCGCCCGCGCGGAGGGCGGGAGCCGCCGCCATGTCGGGTAGTGCTCTCAGCTCTTGAGTTTTCATGTGCACCTCTGCATTGGTGCCGCTTCGGCCGTGTGGCGGGCTGTGCTGCGTGGGGGGCGGTGGGGAAACGGTCGCTTATTCCCCCGCCCGCGTGCCCTGGATGCCGGGGGAGGGGTGGTGTGAGGCGCGCGGGGCGGCCCGGCCGCCATTTCGCGGTGCAGCTGAATCAGCGCGAGGGGCCC
>PPHD01029786.1:0-10509 GCA_002909625.1 Bambusicola thoracicus
AGAGGGTGGTGACGCACTGGAACAGGTTGCCCAAGGAGGTTGCGGATGCCCCATCCCTGGAGGCATTCAAGGCCAGGCTGGATGTGGCTCTGGGCAGCCTGGTCTAGTGGTTGTCGACCCTGCGCATAGCAGGGGGTTGAAACCAGATGATCATTGTGGTCCTTTTCAACCCAGCCCATCCTATGATTCTGTGATCCTAAGTAGAATCATAGACCCATAGAATATCCCAAGTTGGAAGAGGTCCACAAGGACCATTAAGTCCAGCTCCTCACTCCACATAGGATCACCCAAATTACAAACACTATGGCTGAGTCCATTGTCCAAACTCTCCTTGAACTCCAGCAGTTTAAGGGACATGACCACAGTCCTGGGGAGCCTGTTCCATGCCCACCACCCTGTAAATAATAAATAAATAAAACAAGGGCAAAAAGTAGGAGAACTGGTAAGATCCTGCCAGTGGCTATGGCTCTGTGTCTGTGCCTTGCAGGGTAACCCAGGTTGAATTTTCTATCTCATCTCAGAAACAAGATCTCCAGCACGCAGCACTGTAGCAACAGCCTGGACTAAAAATTTAAAACCCAAGCATGGAGGAATGGACACTACCCATTCAGGCCCTTCCCCGACCCAAATATGCTTGCTTTCAACCACATATTGTTGCCTTTTTTTCATTTTTTTTTTCAGCCCCAGTATTCACCAGCTTCTTTCTATTCAAATAACACTGAAACATGCTCATATGAGGGTGAGCATGTCTTTACATATAACTAGCATTTCAGCAAAACCCCAGGAGCAATCAAATCATCACTCAAATAGAGACACTCCAGCCAGATATCCACAAAGAAGTCTTTTCCATCATTCCAGGAAATCATCCCTCAGCTGTCTCCAGTAATCCTATTGTGAATAGATGTCTTTTGCCACTTTCCCAGAATGTCCACAAATGCAGGGGGTTTTGGGTCCAGGGAGGACAGCACAGGAAAACCAAGATTTAATGTCTCAATGGAGGCAAAGAAATTGCCCCGCCAGCCAGCTCTCTCTCCATATTGAGGTGGAATGAGACCCAGCCCTACCAAAGAGGCAGAGAAGTAATTTTACTGAGCTTCTTCAGGCCTCAACTAGCCTTTAAACACATAATTGGTGCAGTTTAAGTGTTGCTTGGTTTGACAGAGGCCTTCAGAATCACATTCATGATGAGACTCAGAGAAAGGGTGTTAGCCAAAGGCTACGAAGGGGGTTGAATATTCATATCCTTTGCATTCATTTCAAGTCCAGCTCTTCCATTGCACTGGGTAAGGAGCTGACCATGGAATGTCTGCAGTGGAGAACACCTCCCAGCACAACAGCTCTCCATTTCTAGAGGCCGGGTTTTATCTGCTCATGGTTGCTTTGTTTTTTGCTCTTTGAGGTGGTAGCCGCACGCGTAAGATCTCCTGGTTTTGCTTATTTCTCTGAGCAACAAGCTCATTGCAGAGCTGTGTATGCTAAAAAAAAGAGCAAGCGCCTACATGGCCATGGTTTCATTTTACTCTTTGAGCTTCCCTGGTGGGAAGATAAAAATGAGGAAGGGTTTGCTCTGTATGTTGGGTTTCACCAGCCTGATACTTTTTTCAGATCTTTTTCCATTAGAAGAGCTTTGCACAGGGAGCTAGAGCCCAGCAAGAGCTCAGACCTCACCCACACATCTAAGACAACCTTCCTACCTTCAATCCAGTGACCATTTTCTTAGGAATGGCAGGAAAAAAGCCCAGGAGGACACTGCTCGCCTTCACTGCAGCCCTCTTGCATCTGCGGTCAGGATGTGGAACCAGACAGAGACTTCTTGCACAAACTCATTGAACCTCTGAATCATTGCCCTTGTCCTCGATGGACTTCCTCAGCAAAGGAAGGTCCAGATATGGGTCTGTTTTAGGGGTGGACACTGCACGCCGAGGGCTTAGGTCACCAGGTCTACCTAGTCTACCTAGATTTGCAGTGATAAACATGGTAGACTGTGGGAATCTTCTCCTTGCCCTGCCTCTTCCAGGGAGAAACTTTCCCATCTGTTTGTCAGTCAGTTCCTTCCCACTGACAAGATATGCTGGCAGTGTGTCCCATTCCCATAACATACTTTTCCTGGAGCTTTTTCTTTCCTGAGGACGGAACATGGGGTAGGTCTGAGACTCTCCAAGTACATTAGAAGTAGTCTGCACAAAGGTACAACCTGAAGCCTTTCTCCCTCTACGTTTTCCCTTCTGATTATTAAGTTCAGGATTAACATTTTGGATTATGATCACCTTTATTGCAGTTTCACCCTTGTCTTAGTTCTGCTTTCACATTAAAGTGTGTTACATACATCCAAATTCCCATGTGCTGGTCAGCTCAAGGCTTGTAGGGTTGAAACCTGTTCGACAAAGCAGCTGCTTAAGAGCTCCTAAGTGGGATGTATGACTTTCCTTGGCCATTGTTCTGGTCTCCTTTTGTTCAGCATCTCTTCCCTTTATGTCAGTAGAAACGCTGGTTGAGAACTGCTGCAAAGGGAGGCTCTGGGCCGCCTTCATGCAGACAGCAGGCTGAAAGGCTGTGCAGGAGGCAAGGCAGCTCTGCCCACTTTATCTGGGCACTGAAGGGCTTGGAATAAAACACAAAGATGAAAGAGTGTTTCAAATAAGAGCCTGTTGTACCTTCTCCCTTGCAATCATTTTCCAGGGCCTTTGAAGATAACTTAGTCGCTGTCTTGATCAAATATTCCCCGAGCAGAAATAAACCCTTCCTATTAACATCCAAGGTCTTACCTTGTTTACTCATAACACTCCTACTCAACTGTGGAACGCTGAGTGTGAATCAGTTTGATTTTTTTTTTCCATTGCAGCGTTTCTATTTCTGATACATCACTTTCCAAACTGGAGTGTAATTTTTTTCTTTTTTAACCAAACCAAACCCCAAACACTGGAAGACATTTGAATCACAGAATCATAGAATCATTAAGGTTGGAAAAGACCTCTAAGATCAACCAGTCCAACCGTCCACTACCACCAATATTGTCCATTAAGCCATGTCCCAGAGAACCCACTTGCTCTGAACACACCGTGTAGGTCTAAGAGCACACCAGCTCCATGGCGTTGGAGCAATCACCTAGAAGGCCAGTGCTCCAATCTGTAACATGGATACATAGCAGACACTTAAGGAGGTTTATCCATCAGAACAGGGCCAGCATGGAGAGATATTTCTCTCCTTATCACCTCATGGACAGCTCTGGGACTGCCTGTAACACCTCTTGTGCCCATGACATGGTCCTTGTGCAAGACAGTGTGTTTGTGGGACCGTTGGTGCAGAGACAGAGAGTCAAAGCCAGCCACATCAAAGCTCAGAGAGGAAAGGTGCAAAGTGTGCTCCTGAAGGGAGCAGCCCAGCATCCCCTCTGCTGTTGACCCCATTACTTGTGGAGAACCCGATGCCACTTCTCATCTTGGGTGTCTTTTTGATGGAAAAGGAAGCTTAAGCCCGTGGTCACAGAGGATGTGAGGAGAGATCAACGGTCAGGACAGCTGAGAGCAGTGTGGAGTCTTAAAATGATATTAAAAGCAAGAGGAAAAAAAAAAAAAAGTTAACCATTATATTGAGCCATTACCAGATAATTGAAATGGAGAACAGCATCGATAATAATGAAGGCAGAAAAGTTCCATAAATATTTCTGCTCTGTACTTGGGTATAGCTAGATAATGCAATCACAGATTACACCTAGATGGTGAAATGCTTTCCATTCCAACAGTAACCCCCTAATGGGGGCTCGGGCAGCTATTAATTCCTGACACGACTGCATCTGGATAACTGCACCCAAGAGTTTTAAAAGGGCCACCAGAGGAGGTCTCTGGAACATTAATGATGTTTTTGCTTTCCAGTTTTGGGTGGTTCTGGAAGACGAGAGCCCGGCTAACCTCGTAACTGTGTTTTTCATAAGGTAAATGGGATATCCTAGGAAAGCGCAAGTCTGTTGGCCTGGCATCAGTCCCAGGCAAAATAATACAGAATCTCACGCAGGATGCAATAAATTAAAGGGAGATAATTAATAGAGGAAGGAAATTAAAGGAGGGTAGCGAAACTAAAGCCAAGTAGTAATACTGTCAAGTGAATTTGGTGCCCTGTTGAAAAAATAAGATTGCCAGATTTTTTTAAAGAACAGTAACAACGTTGGTGGTATAGGTTCTGTCAAAAAATTGCTGAAAATGGTTCTTCAGCTTAGCCCTGTTTTTAATTTGAATAAGAGTTAGAATGGTGCTCAGGGCGTGCGAAAGGTGTGAAATGGTTTGCAGAGTAGCTAATTAGTAAGATTCAAAGGGTAATTGTGAATGAGGTAATAAATACAGTGGCTGTATTTCCATTGGGGTTGGGCAGAGAGCATTTCCATGCAATTTAATGTTTGAATTAATGACCTGAAGAAAACATACATTCACCACTGGTAAAACCCTTCAGATGACCCAAAGAGCTGGGAAGTCATAAAGGATGAAGGAAAGAATTTTGTGATAGAGAAAAATATTGCTTCTTTCATTGCCACACAAGAGGATGCACCTGAATGTGGCCAAGAATGTGGGTGACAGCAGCAACCCATGAGCACAGGCTGGCTTCATGGAGAGGGTCACTGGGAAAGGCCTGGGGAGTGGGGGGATATGGTGGGAACCATGTGAACCAGGGCTCCTACCGCCATTTGGTGACCTAAGGCTGATGGTGAAGATGGAAGCAAAAAGTAAGAACCATAGGATATCCCGAGTTGGAAGGAACCCATGAGGATCAAGTCCAACTCCTGAAGATGGGAATGGGAAGACACTGGAGGACGGTCTGCAGTTCAGTTAGTCACAGCTTGCTGAAAATGTTGGCAACTGGATGGACTGACAGAGCCGTGGGCTGAGTCACAAAAGGGAGACTTGCCTGGCGGTCAGAGACTGCAGGATTTAATCTCTGAGTGAACAAACAGGGCATTTCTGTGCTCCTGGGACTTTATGCATTCAGTAAATACGAACCACTAAGTGGACTCTCTGCTGAACCCTGTGTTTTCTGCTGATTGCAAAGGGTCTGAGACTCCTGAACAAGGTATCTCTGAGTCATTCCCAAATTTAGGAAATGGGGCCACCTCCTTCACCCCAAGATGCATGTTAAGACGCCGCTTGATCTTTATCTGTAAATGCCCCCATGGAGCAGCCAAGAAAGATCTGACAACAGAAGTCTCCTCAGTATAAACAAACAAAGCATTGCAAAACACAGTGTCTGGAGGGCAGGCAGTGGCATCCCAGAAGCCAGGGACACAGAGCTGGCTGCTGAGACCTGAGTGAGAAATGATGATACAGATAATTTGCCCAGATTTCTTTTCATTTAGGCTGTCCATCAGGACGATGAGAACTGCACCACAAGGTCAATGGCTCTCCATGAAGAGGATCTTACAGAGGTGCAACACAAGGCTCATTCCCTGTTGTGTTGCTTCAACACATTTGAGTTCCTCCACTCAGACCTTGGGAGAAACTACATCAGGGGGTCACACCAGCTTATGACTGTGCCCAATCCCCTGCCTGAGGACCAGCAGGAGTGAGCATCAGATGCTCGGCATCACTGAGCAGCACTGCTAATGCCAAATCAAAGCTGCTCCATGGCCATCAAAAGGCAGGGCTCATAACTCTCTTCGGCAGGCCTCTGCTTGCTGTTGTCAAGGCTGCAGAAGCTTTCCTGAAGACTGTTGTTCTGCTTTAGAAATGGAAGCGGTCTTTTTCATCAGGCAGATTGTGCTCTCACAAAATCTCTCCCTTGCCTGTACTCACCTTGCACTGCTTTTGCTGTGAAATTCATCTGATACCATGAATTTCTAAAACTGCTGAAATGCTGTCTGGGTCTTCTGGGAGTTGACCATTATACATCTATTTCCAACAGCAGCAAAAACTGTCAGCTCTTCTTTTCTTCCAGATGTTGCTGTGATGTGTTTCCTAAATTAGCCCCTTTGATATCTGATTATCTGAGTGTTCATTCTCCTTCTTGCTTTGGACCTGATATTTGCTCTGCCTACTTGTGCCCAAATATTGCCTCTCCCGAGAAGACCAGGTTGATTCATTTCTTCCCAACACTCTCGTCCTTTCCCTAGGGGCAAACCTCACCAAAGGTAAGTTCTTCCAGCCCTTTTCCCAGGAGGATTGTTTCTCCATGTTGAGTTTCTCCATGTTGAGTCTGAGTTGCTCTTTGTTGTGTGGTTTTTCATCCTTCCACTTTTTCACTTCTGATATTTAACCTGAGAAGATCTGTAAGTCTAATACCCTAATGGACACATCCTTTGGGGGGTTGGAAGAGGTCAGGTCCATCTTGATAGTACTTTGGTTCTTCGCCTTGTCTTCCAAAGCCTCATGCCTATAAGTGTGCCTGTGAGCTATGTGATCCCCATGAGACTTTGCCCAAATCTGTAAGTGTATAAAAGATCTGAAAGGCAACAGGCAAATCTCCAGAGCCCACTGTGAGGCTTCATGCAAAAGAGTAGTCAGCCTTCCTTGATTTTATGTTTTTTTCTGCATTTTTTGATGTATTTTATTTCTGTTTAATGATGACACGATGGCCCTGTGTGGAGCCAGGAGTCAAACTCAGTGATGCTTATGGATACCTTCCAACTTGGGCTATTCCATGATTCTGTGATTTCAAATGAGTGAAAATTAATGCTTAATTAATTTGTGGGATAGTGTCCTTTAGTACTTTTTGTTAAATCAATACAACCATAACTGTAGAGGCTGGAAAAAAACTGTTAAATTAAAAAGACCTGAAGAGACCTTTTCATATTACATACTAGCACTGCAAAGAGGCAGCAAGCTTATATTTGCCTTTAGCATCTCTTGCAGAAAGACTTAGCTTTGATCTCAAGAAATGAAGCAAGAGAGGACTCTACCGCCCTTGGAGAATTTCACATCCACTGTGAAAAACTGAGACTTCATTTCCCATTCCAGTGTCTGGCTTTAATTACTGCTTGGAGAATAGCAAAGTGACCCATGTAGCCCCAGAAAATCCCCAGTCCTGTGTTCAACTCCCTGCACGTGTCACAGTGCACTGTGCTGCCTTGCCCTGCTGTTCTGGCTCATCATCCTCACTGGAGAACGACTGAAAAATTGTCTTCCAAGCAAGCTCACGCAAAGGGTATTAGCATCATCAGCCCCTTGCAAGGCAGTCTGATCTCAGCTTCTTCATCTGGAGAACCGTGTCTTCTTCAGCTCTTAGTTAAACAAAGCCAGGAGTAACGGGGAACAGAACTTCAGAAACGGCATTAAATTCACCCTAATGATTGGAATAATTAACAAGCCGTGGAGCCTGCTTCTGCTGGGAGGTTTCCTCAACCCCGTGGTTATTCATTATGGCATTTGTGATTTTCCATCCGAGATGGCCTCCGAATGAGGGGCGGAGATATTATTTCCTAGACACAGTGTGGCTCCTGCCGTGCTTCAGAGGCGGTGGGATGGGAACTGCATCAGATGCTGTGACCTCCAACTACATGTGATTTCTAAAAGAAATCATACTCTTGTAGACAGCAAGCAAAAGTGGGGCAGAAAACTGATTATCTCAGCAAAGCACAAAGTGAGCACTACAAAAGGCCACCGTTACACGATGTGGTTGATCCCATGCCTTCAAGGGGATGATGAGCATCAGACTCCACAAAATGACTTAACTCCATTATAATCAGTGAGTAGTCTCCAGATTTACCCAAGATCAGATTGTAGTCACGAGGGCTGATTGCTCCAGCTTCATTCAGATGGGCATTCAGATAGGGTATTTGTTGTCAGGTTGCTTGATTGTGTAAAGCAAAGACAAACCTGGTCTTTTGGCCTACAATAATATTTCGACTCCTCTAAGCCACCATAGATGAGTGATCAGGTGTCACTGAGTGTTATTTTCCGTTCTCCTGAGCTCTCACTAAAGCATGCCAAAGCCTTTCAAAAGTCTTTCATGAGGCCCCATGGATTTTAGATCTGGATATGCTACCTTTCTAGGACATCACCGGAACATATGTTGGAGATGTTCATTGCTGTCTTCCATCCCTACTGGGACAATGCTTTCTTTTATTTGATTATCAGATTGATAGATGTAATTTCAGAAAGAAAAAGATAAGAAGACCATAGTAAGAGCCTCAGTAGAAACAGAAAAGCTGTGGAGAGAAATGGAACGCGATTGTTGTTTGCAGGAGGATTAGTGAGCCATCAAACAGAAGTGCTGTCAGATTTCTCAACCTTATGTAACATTTTTTGTGGTCACTGTCTTCTGGGACATCACAAAAGAGCTTTTGTCACTGACACCTGGAGGGCTTCTAGCTGCTTCTTTGAGCGTTTCTCAAGTAGGAACAGTTCCAAATCTGCTTGAAAAATTCCTCTTTCCTGTGCTTTTTTTTTTTTTTCCCCTAGGTGATTTCATTTAATAATGCTTCATAGATACAAGGCATGGTAGCACTCATTCAGCACAAGGTAGGGATCACGTCACATAGCTGAGGTTGGAAGCTCAGCTTCAGTCATGTCCCCAGTTCACTCAATCATGGGGTGGTTGGTGGGACAAGGTTCTCGTTCAATCCACCAGCTTTCCATGGCAAAAAAAGGGAAGCTCTTAAAATGCACAAGTTAAATAGTGTCCTTCATTCAAAAAGAAATGCTGCTGAAATTGCTCAGTTTGGATGACACCGCAAGGACTTTGCAGTTAATAACTTCAGCTATTTCTGCTTTTCTCAGACACAAATCATAGAATCACAGAATGGCTTGGGTTGGCCATTCTCAGTCTCTTGGCCCCTGAGAATACAAATACTTTTTGACTGAATTCAGAGTAAGAAGAAACAAAAACCCTCACGCGTTGTGTTGTAACCTCCATTTACAGTCAACTGGCAATGTTTAGGAATCTTGAATTTGCAAAGTGCTGTGAATGGGAACTCTTCCTTTACTTCATGATCCTCAGCAGGTGACAGTGGGAGAGGGCTACACCCTCTTGTGTAACAGACATCTGTAAATGCTGTCAAGAACATTTTCACTGCGACTTCCTCCCTTTGATTCTTTTTCCTATTGTACGCAGCGTTGGAATTACAGGCTTAAATCTAATCATGGAATTAAGAAAGCAGTTATCTTAATTAAGAGTTGATGACAAATCGACATACAGCCTCACAGGACCTTCTTTCGCGTTGCCGGCGAAGGCTGGCATGAGGAGATGCTCACAGTGACGCACTCATTTAGCAGCCTTATTCTGTGAGAGGACGTCTATTCCGGTTAATATAACAAAAGAAAGTTCATTTTACTCTTGGGAGAAGGTAGGACTTTACACAAAGAGCTGAAAGGCAAGTGTCTTCACTCATGGTCTCGACCAGGCTGCTGAATGGGACAAATGTTGTCAAAATATAGTCGTACTAAAAGGTGACGAAAGGAAGAGTTTGGGAACCACAGATGTTTCTGTCACTCGCTGTTTCTCCAAACCACATGGAGAGATCGTTTCAGTACTCCAAAGTCAGGGCACGCATCTCCTGTACTCCTTGCCAGCAGTTAGCTTAGCAGCTTTTTTTTTCACCTCCCATTATTTTCTTCAGTATGGTTGCTCAAATGCTTAGATGTCTGCATCTACCAATGAAAACTCACCTGCACCATCCCAGTCTTCCAGCACAAGTGTTGACTTGGACCCTTGATGGTCACGTTTTGGTGCAGATCTGTTGTCTTATCGAGACATGCGGTTGATCCTACACTGGGAGCACAAGGAGCTACTCTTCTGGACTTCCCATTCTGCTTTTCCCGGACTCACACTGGTGGAGCATCCAGAACCCCATGTTCTGCTGATGAGTGCAGCTCAGCTCAAGCCTACCAAGTATTTAAGCACTCACTGGGACCAGCATGAGAGTAAATCTATCTGACCCGTTTCAGTATGCTTCAATGTCTGTTTTCCGTTGTTGTAATACGCCTCCCCAATTTCAGTTTGCATTTCCACACTGCGTAGTAAACTGTCCTGTGAAACAACTCCTCGTGGTGTATACATATGCCAGCACCCTGTCACTGTGGCATTACCACTGCTGGAGATTTTCTGTCCATTTTATGTGGTTCAAAGAGATTGCACACAAGAAAATGGAAAATAGTCTGTAGGAAAATGACTCTGATGGCAATTGACACAAGTATTTTAGATGGTGCAGTGTACGCAGCCACACTGTCATGGGAGACACAGAGCGCGTGTGGGCTACTCAGTGGGTGACCAACAGAGGTATATGACCATCAGAGAATGGAAGAATCATAGAATCATAGAATCATAGAATGGCCTGGGTTGAAAAGGACCACAATGACCATTCAGTTTCAACCCCCCTGCTATGTGCAGGGTTGCCAACCACCAGACCAGGCTGCCCAGAGCCACATCCAGCCTGGCCTTGAATGCCTCCAGGGATGGGGCATCCACAACTTCCTTGGGCAACCTGTTCCAGTGCATCACCACCCTCTGAGTGAAAAACTTCCTCCTAATATCTAACCTAAATCTCCCCTGTCTCAGTTTAAAACCATTCCCCCTTGTTCTATCACTATC
>PPHD01029787.1:343-10508 GCA_002909625.1 Bambusicola thoracicus
CAAAAGAACAAATCACCTCAACTGTACTTTAGAGTAAATGTTAAAGCACTAATTTCTCGTGTGTGTGTATTTACATACATTCAGGTGTATGCTCTTACCTGAAAAGCATGTAAACACATTTCCTATGAACTCACTGTTCCTGCCACCTCATTTGCTCCATGAAACAATGATGTACAGTATTTGAAATATAACAATGTGTCTTTCCCTCTATTTACTTACTCCATTTTTTTTCCCACTGATGACTTTGGGGAACCTTTTACAATATCCCACTTACTCAGAATATCTGGGGGATTTGCGGAATACTCGAGGAGGAGTTACCTGCTACCTCCACCTAGGAATACAAAAGTATTTCCAGATACAAAAGTATTTGGAACTGCTAAGCGCTGCTGAAAAATGAAAACATTGTTTTGCACTGACAAAGTGGAAGTCTCATCATCAGAAGCAGAGACTGACAAAATGTTAATTACTATTCTGCAGTCACAGGTCTACATCTTAAACTCTTTCTATGGAATCTATGAGGAAAACTGAAAAATCCAGAAAACCTTCACAAAATAGAATTTCAAGATTCTGCACGGCTGTATTTTGAGTCCTTAGTTCTACAATTTTAATAATGTTTATTTGTTTCCAAGTTTGTTTTTATAGCTTATTTGCAAAATTTCATTCAATTTTCATTAAATTTTCAGGATTAAGTAGCATGTAACCCCTATTATTCATTATTACAAATTTAATTTGTAGTTTACTTCTAAGTATCAGAATTCATAGAATTTTTTAATAAACAGACATAGACGCTTCCTGTGTTATGTGCTTCTCCACAGATGCTGTGAATCATGGCCTTGATAAAATGATGCCCACAGTTCTGTCCTTAGGCAGATATGGTAATATAGATGTATAGCATTTAATGGCCTCGCCAAACCACAACAACATAGTACAATGTATTGTACATAAATACAATAGTATTAAGTTCTTATTTGTCCAAAAAAAACTTGGTCAGCCTCAGTCACACAATTCATTGTGACTCATATTTACTTAATAGGAAAAAAAGAAAGGCGGGGAAGGGGTGGGGTTAAAATTCCTTGTAAGATAGATATTGAGAGCATCTATCTCAGTTAAGTGAATCCACACAATAATTGCTAGTCACACCTTACAAAGAATTGGAACGCAGAAGGCAGAAAAACTTTTACTGGAAGTAAAATTAGTAACGTACCTCACAAGACAAACCAGAGTAACCCAGTGGGCAGTCACATTGCTCAATCAAGTTAGCCTGAGGAGTCATTCCAGAAACAATGCCACCTTCAGCAACTTCCATTGAGATCTCAGAAATCCTGAAAGAAAAAGGGAGCAAGCATCTTTGATAAGAGTAGTGAAGCACTAACTCAAAACCAGTTAGTTCATCTTGCATGGTAGAATATTGCCTTGGCTTTCTGTAGGCTTCCTGGCTTACTGGAAATAATAGAACACATTTTTTCCTATACTTAATGCTTTTTTTTTTTTTTTTTTCCCTTCATCTCTTTTTAGTGAAACTATTAACAATAGCTCAAATCTGATTTTTCATTCAGAGGAACTCATTAAGAAATCAAAGTCACACATTAAATGCAGTTCCAATTCATGATAGGTACAGCAATAAAATTGTTCACTAAATGAGCTTTTAATGAGCCAACTATTAAAATAAAATAAAATAAAATATATATCCAGCAAATACAGCAGCCTAACATGCTGCTAAAGAGACTTTAAAGCACAGGTTTCATTCACTTTTTTTTTTTCCCCCCCCCAGGAATATTAAGATCTGTAGCCAGATAACATTTCTTTTTTTTTTTTTTTTTTTTTTTATCTGTAGGATGATCTAGATGATTGAAATCTAGCAAACAATTTAAAGCAAGCAAACAAACAAAAAAAATCCTACTACAGAACCATCCAGTATTATGTTTCATGGCAGTAACTTTTGAAATAGTTGTTTGCGTTAATAATATCCTTGCCTCCCAACAACTCTAACTTCTCCACCACTGAAAATCCTTAATAACTTTGATAAATAAGAATGGTAGAATGGTGTTGAGTTTTAGGGCCTCCAATATAATGTCCACGTAAGAGAAAATGTTAAAGACCTTGTAAATAATCAGCTGAATAAACACAGTCTATTCAGTAAGTGTCTGTGCATAGGCTTAATGCAGAGAAAGTCACAGAAATGCTCATCTCTTGTTCATGCTCATAGTCTGCTCATTTACTCCTAAACACTGATTACTGAACTGCACTGTTTGGCACTTTGGCCCATAGGAACCAATGCCAACATGACTATGAGAAAAGTAAAATCTCACTGTTGAAATAAATGAGACTATTGAGATTAAGCTTAGTTCAATATATATGTACACCTTTTAATATCTTTTGTGAATGTGAAATCCCCCAAATCATCCAGAAACTTTAACCCTGTCGTCTCTTCTAACTACTTGAAGAAATGGGTTCAGTGGAGCAGGGAAATTGAAAAAACAAGCAAAGCCAAATCAAAAAAGAAGACTGAAGAGGGCAAAAATGTTTAGATCTGATGTGTCAGTACAAACCTACACTGAAATCTCTGTACATTAAATGGAAAAACTGTATGAAATCTGCCTCTCCACCATCTTCAAGGCTGAGGCAATGGTCGGTATGTTGCAAAAAACTATTTACGGTCAGAAAGTTGAATTTACATAATAATATGCTCACAAAGTTACACGTTGTTTGTGTGAAAATGTTTCTTAAGGACTGTTAGGCTTGGCTGACTCTTGGAACGCAGCTAATAGGAAGCAGACTAACAGCTGCTACCTGATCAGCGGTGGGGATATTGAAATAATTCACAGTTAAATTGAAAGCATATTTCCAATTGAAACTAATTTATTATCACAGCCTGGTTGCCTGAAAAGCAAAATCTAATGAAAGAAATGTTTCAACTTACAGTACTGAATGTGAAAATGAGGGCAACAAAATGAACACTACAGAAGAAAAACGTATGGCTTTGGATTCTGGGCAGAAATCTCTAAATCACTAGTAATGCTGCAGCTCTGAAGCAAAAGTAAAACAGAAAAAGCAAAAACAAACACCAAAAAACTAACCAAGCCTGAAACATTAGCATCGCTGCTATGCTATATAACTAATACACTCCCAATACTAGGACCAAGCTATTTTTCTTTTCTCAACATCTGATCCTAATTTGAAATTTAAATAATTTTCCTACAGCTTATATTTTATCTACATCTTTTAAACTCAGAATTTGAAAAAAAAGGACATTACATATGGTATTTTCTTGACCCCATCCCAATTTTCTTTACCTTACACTCTTCTGTTATGCACAGTCAGAAGGGGAAGCTTAACCAGTTTAGAACCTTATTTAGAAAGTATAACACACTATTTAAACAAATGCTTTATCATAAGTTAGTTAATTCGAACATATATTTAAAGTTGAGCACATACCTAAATACTGTCCTCTAGAGGGTCTCACAGCCTGCTTTTAATATAAGCTTTCAATTCTTACTCAAGTTAATATCCCCCTAGATTCTATGAACATTCTGAGGAATGTACTTTGTGATCTTAAGAAAAACTACCTTAAAAATCAGTCAAGGTACTGTCTCAAAAAAAATTATCATGTACTCCTGAGGATTATTTTCTACTTCAAGACTCAGATGCCATGGGATGAGTGTTACCTACGTAAATAGACAGAGATCATAAAAATCTGTTGCAATATAACCACCTACAAAAACAAGCATGATATTCTGTTAAAGGTTTTGACTTCAGATGGATGGTTGTCAGAGAAAACAACTGAACTCTTCACTAAGTTCTGCTGTCATATAAAATGTTATGTTGTGAAATGTGATACTATAAAAATAAATTTTGGTTTGCTACGTGCCACTCTGCAAACCCGCCCTGAAACAGAAGCCATTCTCCGTTCTATGTCTCATTAAATAGGTAACCTTGATGAAATGGTGGTATATCACAATGCAAGTGTAGCTCAGTTACGGTTTGAATCTCAGAACAAAATCATGAAGCTGGAAGTCCTTTTGAGTAACTTTGATTGCAATGCTTGAACTGAGATAGCATTCGAATTTTTCTTCCACAGCTGAACTAGAACATGCAGTTCATACAGCGAAGGGTGAGCTGAAGCAGACACATGAAGAATACTTCTCAAATTTTTCCATGTTACACTGGAGTTAGATACCTCTTTTCCATAGGTGTTCCTTGTACTTGTAATACAACATACTACACAGATTATGCAAAAAATAAATGAAATCTCAGTGTAAAACTTTTATGGCATCTGTTGTTAATACTTAGCCTCTGTCTAGTGCAAGTCAGACTCATATTCAATTCTACGTTTCCTCTTAGACAGTATTTCAAAGATGCAGTAAATCTGCATGTACTGTTCACTCTCATAAGATCCAAAGTCAATGTTCTTATAGACAAATTTATAACCTAAAAATCTAGAAATAGTTTTAGTCTGTCACTTCTATGATAGACTCATAGCAAGGACTTCTGGAGACCTCTGGGGTTTATCTCCAATTATTCCTTGCTATAAAATCTTTGCTTACAAAGAATTTAACAATTTCCTTATCAAAAAGTTCAAGAATAGTCTATGCAATCTATTCCAGAAATTCCTTACTCCCAGAAAAAAATTTCATATGTCCAATGCAAATCTTTTATTATGCAGATCAAGCTCATTTCTTTTTTTGATGTACACACCAT
This sequence comes from Bambusicola thoracicus, assembly GCA_002909625.1. Classification (NCBI taxonomy): domain Eukaryota; kingdom Metazoa; phylum Chordata; class Aves; order Galliformes; family Phasianidae; genus Bambusicola; species Bambusicola thoracicus. Next base: position 5,042 of record PPHD01029787.1, read on the forward strand.
AACAACAGAGAATTAATTTTTTTCTTTCCCTTTGTGGCAACACTTTATGCGCCTTAAGAAAATTTCTAAGTTCTGCATAAATTTGGTTCTTTACATCTTCCCTCAAAGACCAGGTTTTCTGACCTCTGATGTTGTTCACTCTTCTCAGAATGCTTTAATCACTATTTCTTGAATCAGAGAATCCCAAACTGGATGCTTTGACTTTACTGGTGTTGGTTTTAATTAAACGATTAATTCTTTGTACTTTGAAGAATGTTCCTGCTTATATTTCAGGTAGAATATTTATATTTCTAAACAATAATAGAATTACTGAATCACACTCATCTGGTGGTATGTTGTAAACAACAGATCGATTTTTGAAGAATAGGTAACTAAGAAGTTGTTCCTTGTTTATCTATTTTGTTTAATTGACTACTTCTTTCAAAGCATAAAATCATACACTTGACCTTTAGATTGCAGTCAGATTTTGGTACAATGCCTATTATTTTGCTGCCTTGTATATATATATATGGCTTTCTCATTCATGCCCACTTCAAATTTAGTAGGCATTCTCTTTAATAATCACATTTATTAAAGAATAAACAAAAAAGAAAATATTGAATTTATCCTAATATAATGGATTAAGTTCCATTTTGCTAAAGGAACACTCTGTTCCTCTTTTACTATTTAAGTTAGTTTCAACTTGCAAGAGAAAATTGTTTCATTTACATTTAATTACAACATTATATTTCTAAAAAGAAGATATTTATTCAAAAATACTTCTGGATTGTTTCAGGATGTGCATACTTGCATGTGTTTTCTGTTAAAGGGTCCAGAAAATAAAGATTTTGTTTACTTATTACGATTTAAATTTTCTATCAAATAAAATTTCACTCTCCTCAATCTTTTGCTATGCTGAACACTAAATCCTTCTGTTCTTCTCAGCAACTGCTTATGTTTTGAATAAAAATTCTGTTAGGAAGTTCTATCACTTTATCTCTGACTCCTGCAGTATTTCAGACCATTATAGGAAACAGTTACCTGCTCTGCCTCATGATGTTGCCATGAGTAGCCTTAATAAGAATGTAATGAACATCATACAGCACATTCAGAAAGTCTTCCCGGGATACAACTCTACTTGGCCTTGAGTCATCTGCATAATGTTTCCACGTGAAATCTCCCTGAGACATGGTCTTGTTGACTGCTGGGTCATCCTGATATTCCCAGGGCACAATGTTTCCCACTCTTTGGCCATCACCATAATATTCCCATTCATGCTGAAAAACAGTAATAAAAAACCTGATTACTAGGAGTATTAAAAACAACCCAGTGCTTATGGTACGGTGAAAGAGCAGATGGAAGCATTACCTCTGTCAGCTCTATCTCATGCCTTGTCAGCTGTCCAATCAGAGGGGCAGCCATATGCCGGACAATAATTCTTGTATGGGTGGGAGGGCCACCTCTGATGATCACTTGGGGGAAGTAAGTAGTAAAGCCTGTTTCTTCTCGTGCTTCAAAGTAGATTGCATATTTTAGTTTCCCTCCATAAGCAGTCAGCTAACAAAGCAAAACACAAAGTACAAAAATAAATCCCATTTTTGGGTAAAAATAATTCTCAGGGCATATGTAGGCTCTAGATACATTCTGCACCTGTATACAACCTGATTAATGCATTTGTGGTATAAAATAGCAGTACACTGTTGAACTTTCTGGGGATTGAGGCTGTGCTTGAAAGTACTGATCAGCAATTTGTTATTGTACTGTGCTAATAAAAACAACAACAAAAAAGTGTTAGTCCTTTCATTTTATTTGTCTTTGCATTTCCAGAAGTTTATGTCTAGAGAATGGAACATGTAAACTCTCTTCAACCAAAGTGCACCAAAAGCGCAAAATAAATATCAGTACCATGGTGCATAATAATAAGCCTCCAAAAGGAGGTTTATTTCAGTAATTTTCTGCTGCATGACTTAAAAATACATGGCATTTTGGAGAAATGGCAAAATGGAGGAAAACAAAAAGTTGCAAGAAATATATTAGTTAATGAAGCTTACTTTACTTAAATAAGGTTTTATGAGAAAATTTGTCCACTAGAAAGATCATACATGTTACTGACAGTAACTGTCTATTATAAAATAGTGTTGGTGTTACAGACTTATTGATTTCCATGGTACTGGACACAAGTTCTTCCCACTGTGTGATGACATGCCCAGAGGATGAGAAATGAAGGTATTGTAAAATACAAATATTAAAAAAAAAAAAAAAAAAAAAAAAGGAGAAGAATAAAATAAAGCCATGTATATATTCAGTGGATTCTATTGCTTACCTTTCGTCCTTCAAACTGCTCTGGAAGCCTCCAGTAAACAGGTTCTGAACGAAGAATCTGCATCACCTGCTCTATATTTGCTACTATTTCAGGAGGCTGGAATGCAATCCCTGAAAGAGTGCTTTGGTGAAGGTTTTCATCCACCAGTGGCAGAACCATTTGCTCTGGCCTCAAGGTCACCTATGCACATTCAAAATAATAAGAAAATAAAATCTATTTCTCCCTATGAAGGAAATAAGTGTTTGTCTTTAAATTTCAACTTTTAAAAAATATATATATTTACAGATTTTTTTCATTTCACATCATAACTATTTGTCCAAAAACAGGTATGGAGAAATACTGATAATAATGATGTCTTCCTCAAGGGCATTTTGCATGCTATCCTCATTCTAAAAAGAATGTATTAGCACTTGTTGAAAGAGTTTTTTAGGTGAGATCCCATTAATTACATTAATATGATTTTCATAGTACTATTTTAGTCTTGGGCCTCCTCTGTTCTAAGTGAGAGAAACATTAATTACAATGCAACATACTTCTCATCAACACTTGACTGTGGAACAGAACATCTGACCCTTTGTACTTCTATGCAATGCTATGGGTAACTTTGATCAAAAACTCTAACATGTGCCTTAGTAATTCTATTCAGACAGAAGTATCACAGGAAATGTATGAACACAAAAAAGACCAGTATCAAAATTGCTGTCTCCTAAAAAGTGTGGAAAGAAGAAAACTAAATGCAAAATCTTACCCCTAACAGTTATTCCATCAACAGGATGTTCAAGAGTTTGGGATCAGGTTGTGAGAAATTCACCCAAGCTCTGTGCTGTATTTACAGTGTTTCATTATTTCCATTTACAGCATGGACTGACTGGACACAGAAACATCCCTGACAATTGCTAGCTCAGTGTGAGATTTCCTGAGTTCCTGTCATAACTGTATTTTAGACATCAAGAAAAGGGTCAACACATTTGAATTTATGAAAAGCCTTATTGTCATACAGGACAAGATTCGCTTGTCTAAACATGTCTAATGTCATTTGAGGCACCTGAAATAGCATCTGAAATAACTAAGAGCAGCTGGAAGAATTCAGTGTCAATCAGTTTAAAACTCTGAATCAATTCCAATTCTATATTACAACACAGAGCCAAAAACCAGATGAGCTGTGTACACACACTTACTTAGATGTGAGTAAAAATATGAGAGGAAATTAACTGAGACAAACCAGATCATCAGGAGGTTTAATCCATGCTACTACTTTGTGCTGCTGCATGTGATGTGATGGACAGTAGTGATCTCAATGTGTGTTTTGTACTCATTGTATAGATTTTTGGAGACATTCAGTCTGTCTTACTTGACAGTCTAACATAGGTCTTTAGATCCTTTTCCATATGAAGGTGGAGAGCTCTCTTTTTTTTTTTTTTTTTTCCTCTAAGGGATTTCCATTCCCAGATTTAAATATGGCAGCATCTTCACTAAACACTTTTAAAAATAGTAACTTTAGAAAAAGCAATGGAAATAAACAGATAATTGGACCATAGCAAATCTGCACTGGACAAGTATCTATGACCCTTGAATATACGTGGATAAACTGTGTATCATATACCAGGGATTATGTTACAATGCACTGAAATGCATCATTTCCCCACACGTGACTAACTTGCCTTTTCCTAGGTTTTAACAGTTCTACATTTACTTGATATCTGCTATCATATCACTAGTTTTCTTTTATTTTTAATGCTTTGACCCTGGTATTCTAATGGATGATACTACTCTTTCTGCTTCTCAAATTATAAAGAGGAAAATGACTGCTTAAATGTTTGGCTATTTTCTAGCTACCTCTCAGTGCTTGACTAAAATATGCCAGCAGGAAACAACATCATCTCATTACATGGCTCAGCAGTTCCCTACTCACCCACATGCGGATCAGCCCCCTTGCCTCACTGCACTGTGTAGTCAAGCCAAAGCAATAGCAACTGCTGCAGCCAAGTGGGTTTCTGGCAGAGAGGCCAAATGTGCCAGACTTGCACCTGTCACAGTGGACACCTTCTACATTGACCTGGAATGGAGAGAACATTAAAAAAAAAAAAAAAAAAAAAAAAAAAAGCAAACTTTAATTACAAACAATAATAAGAAAAAGAAAATTGAACAATATTAATAATGGTATAAGCATAAGGAGCTTCGGTGAGCTTTCTAGCCTCTTAACACGTGTGTGCGCAAACATATTAATTAACATAAAAGTGACATTTGCATTTGAATCCACTAAGTAACTCTGAGCATCCGCTGGCTCCTTAGTGATAGTTGCATACACAGAAAGATCAAATGGTAGTTTGGATACAGCAGTCTAAATAAATGATTGATAAGAAAAAAATACATCCTTCTGAAACCGCCAGGATTAATCAAAGCTTTTGTTTAACAGGAATTAGTTTTGAGTAGTTTGAACATTTAAGCTACAGTACTGAATATTCTTTCTGAGAAACATACTTTAATGGAAACATTGTAGAGAAAAGCTTTCCTCTCTTCATCTTGTTGCTTTCCACATCAGTGAACTGTATTAACAAGGCTGAAATGTTTCACTGTTGTAATGTCAATGCTTTTATTTTCATTTTTCAATTAGTCCAAATAAAAAGCAAACTCAGATAGGCTAGATAAGCATTAATTTATTCACAGCCTTTTAAAGCCATTTTATACGGAGACCGAGGTATTGAAAAAAAAAATTGCCAGTATGAAAGCAGTGGTCTCTCTCTCTCTCCTTTTTCTTTTTTCTTCTCCTTTTCTTCACAGTAATACCAAAAAGACAATCTAAACAAGAAAATCAACTTTCCAAACCTTACAATGGAAACCTCAACCTTTCTTCATAGGTAGGAGACTTTCCCTGGGGGTTTACCATTTTAACCTCATTTCCACATGCAACTATGAGCAAATATGCTTACATTATATTTAGCTTAATTTTTGCTGCTTTAAGTCAGGGCTGACAAAGGAGATCCTGAGCCTTTGAAAGCTCATTTTCTCCAGCTATAACAGCAGGTTTCAATGACAATGATTATCCCTTTAAAAGATCTTCCTTCTTCAGTATGTAAGTCTTTCAAAAAAGTTAGTCAAAATGTTAACCAAACCTAGATTTAAACTGTAAGTAAAAAAAAAAAAAGCAAAACTAACTGTTGGCTT
>PPHD01029790.1:0-10508 GCA_002909625.1 Bambusicola thoracicus
CCATTTAAGGGCTGACTCCCCAGGAGAAGGATCTCTATCTGGAGATCCTCCCTCTGGGAATCCTTTGGCAAGCCTAGGACACAGGTACAATCTTTATTTCAGTTCTACTTTGTAACAGGATAATCTTTCCATTCTAATACCTGTTTGTCATACAGCCATACAATTTCCATAACCAGGAAGTACATGAGAATCACTCACACCACATAACTGCAGGCAAAATAGAGCTTCTGAATATATGGAAATACGCATAAATAGATTTTTCAACAAAAGCATTCATATACATCTATACTTACACTCATACAGAAGGATTGTGGAGATAATTCTATTATAACTGTAGGCAGTTCTTTCACTTAGGTGTTCTACTCAGCTCTGAAATACTTTGTCCCAAGTGGAAGAATCAAGCCTCTGTCACTTCAGTGGTAAAAACTGTGATTTAAACCGATTATTAATTTTCAAAGAAATAAAAAACAAAAAAGCAAAAAAAAAAAAAGCTTGATGAGGAGGTTAAACTGATTTAAAAATACTGTATGTCTACTAAAATTAACAGAAAGCTCTAACAGGTTTTCAGTTTCTCATACCTTAGCATGTAAACAAGAGGAAGATCAAATTATGCACAGTTAGCAGAATACTTTTCCTGAGTCTTAAAGATTTGACAGAGGGACAGGTTATCCTAGTATATCACATGTGATTCTTCTGTTATTTGTAAGATTAGTAACACCCCAGAAGAAGAAATAGAAAAGAACAACTCTTGCTATGCTCTGTATTACTGTTATAGTACCTAGGAGTCAGCCCCCACAGTTAACCCTTGTCACAAACAACTTTGAATTATCTCCAGGGTCGTTGTTGTTGTTGTGTTTTTTGTTTTTGTTTTTTTTTTTCCCCAAAACAAACATAACTCTTCACTCTTCACTGACCTAAGGAGATCAGTGGTCTTGTCTACTCACACAGCAAAAGCAGACTGCAGTGGTGCTTGTGTATGATAGGAAAAAATAGAGATCTTTCCACTGTAGGCCGATTTCTATTAAAATTCTAACAATGAAGTAGATAAAATACTTAAAATACAGGTGGATAAATGGTTACTATGAAGTATCCTAACTAGACCCATTACTGCAACTCTATTTTTGTATTTCTTTATATCCTTTATAGATTAGTATAAACACAATTAATTAATCACAAAAAGCAACTCCTACAAAGTAGAAGCAGGATTTTAGCTTCCAAAGCAACTTCACTGCCAGACCTGAAAAATCTTATTCATTGTCAAGCAGTGTCACTCCTCTTAGCCAGCCTTTGCTACCATTAGGTGCAGCAACCAAGAATTGCAGCAGTCTGCCTGTATTTTTTTTTTTTTTTTTTTTTTTTTTTTTCCTGACATGGATACAGGATTGAAATATACTGGGCTATTTGCACCATCTGGTACATGCGTTTCAGTTGAATGAAAGCAGATGAACTCCTGAGCACTTTGGTGATGAAGCACCAGGAAAAAAGACAACAAAACGTTTGTGAGGAAAAGAAAGCTGAATCAATCTCATGTCCAGACAGTGGAAGGCCATCTTCTAGGTTTCTTTACGTTTGATGTGGAACTATGTCTTTAACTCCTTGCATGTTTGGAAAACGAATGTCTCAGATTAAGCAGAATGTTCTAATGATCCCTTTCCATTTTAAAATCTATGGATCTATAAATATGTATATAACAATGTTGCTGTGACTATGATTTGCAGCTGTCAATCAGTTTGCATTTATGGCTGTAAATTTTCATTTCACTAGATTTTTTGGGTAGTCTTCTAAAGAGAATAAAAGTCTACTCCACATCTCAAGATTTTAGACAGAAGAGTAATGCATGATTAACAGTATGCTGAGAGGTGTCACATTCACATTAACACTGATGTGTGAACCAGTGGTCAAATGGCAGATTACATGTCTGTCACAACACATCAGGGCAGTGTTCCAGTCTGCCAGCTTTACCCTGCCCAGCTTCTTCAAACAAAGAGTTCTTCTGAGAAATGTAGCACAGAAAGAACATTGAGCCTTTGGGGGAGAAAGAAGGCTGTCTCACGGTCAAGCTTTCTGAATTCTTAGTAACATCAAATGGCAGAAGGGGTTACTCACAGTCAGGTAATCTTGCAGGTTCGTGGAAGACTGTAATACAAATGTTGCATATGTGGCCTTATGAAAGATTTTCTGCAAGATAAGTGAATTACTAAAAAAAATACTATGGCTGGCATATTTCAGTTTGGAGAAAGGATGCCAATTCTATCAAAGCTAGAAAAACTCTGACCCAGTTCCAAGAGAGAAAGCAAATTTTTGGAATATCATTTCAAGAAAGAAGTTCTAGTACACTGGAAATGTCATGAAAAGTGTCCTTCTCCTTTTGTCTTATGGACAAAATTTTATTTTTAAAGTGGCTTATTAACTAGCTGCTTGATTACTTAATAGCAAATAGCCACACCTGGAGCTGAAGTGACTTAGTGGGTAATGATGCCTGAAGCCAATACGTATAATGAAGCTGAACACATTTTTGGTCCCTTGGGGTGTTTTTATATATTAGGTGAAAAAATTTAGACAATAATTTTAATATTGTTTGCAAAATCAAAAATAATTCTCAGGGTTTAAAAATGCTTTCTAGGGAGCTGATCATGCTCATGATCATGTTCACTTGAGCAGTGCCTAACTTCTTACATGTTGTAAGTCCCAAAATATCTGCTGAGCTTTCTTGAAAGGTAAACTGTCCTTTCTCCAGTACTCTCAACACACGATGGAAAATACCAAGGCTAAAATGTTTAAAACTTGTAAATAATATAGAAGTTAAAGTCTGTTTTCAGTAACATTCAAGATACATAGATTTCTTTTACAAAATAAATATGTCTGCTGAATAATATTATCAAAATACTGTACTTCTCTGTAGTTAGCATATGAGCCAGTATTTGGACACAACCCAAAATGAGTAGTTAAGTATTGTCTTGGCTCATCTCTTAAATGTTAATATGTGTTTACTATACATAAAGCACTTGATGATAACCTCTTACAACATTCTAAACATTGACTTTATCAGAATCACTTCTGATTTATATACAAACAATAACTGGTATGTCAAATCTGTGTATAGATAGGAGATGGAAAAATATGTGTGCATTTTCAATCCACTATACGTGGATCTCTACATAATACAGAATATTAGTATTACAGTACTATATTATAAAAAGTATTTCACATTAATATGCAAAAATAGAGAATTCTGATTTTTTGGATTTTTATTTTGCTTCTGCTTGGATACGAATATCTACACAATTCTACTAATGTACAATTGTAATGTAATGTAGATGACTCTAACATAGAATCATCATTTAGTTTTTACTAAAATTCTCTTCTCCCAGTTTAAAATGTTTAAGATACCTATATAGTTGACGAGTTCTATGAATTTACATAGGACATACATATTTATTTTAAAGCATTATGAGAAGAAGAAACCTTTATAATTTTCCCCCTTTTTAACAGTTATTTATTATTTCATGATAAAAAAAAACAAAACCAACAACTCACTGCTTTGTTAGTGAGACAAAGTTCAGCATTCAGATTAGACACAATTCAGTTTGTCAGCTTTGGCTTTCTTTCATCATTTTTTTTCTTCCTGACACTATGAACCTGCTGCTACTGTCATAAGATGTAAAGTTTATTTTTGTACACATTTTGCTTCTCATTTCTGTATGAATGGCTTCTATGTCTTGAGGCACAGAAATGTTATTTTCTATGAACTGAATTTAGGCTTCTCAGGAATAACATAGGTATGGCATGCTACAAACAGAAAGAGTAGCTGGAGGGTCTGAATTCCACCTTTAGCTATTTTCTTTCTAATTCACTTACAGTCACTTAAATAATTATTCTTAAGCAAAGGTCTTACTGTATGTTACAGTGTTATGCGTAAGAAGCAACTGTGGTTGTACAGTACAGCATGGTGTTGTAAATTATACAGTGGTGTAGTATTTTATATTCATAAACTAGATATAAAATTGTACAACTTCTACTAATATTTATTTAATTCTCAATTTCAAAGACAGATAATCTTAATGAAATGTATTTTAAGACCTCACAAGTGCCCATTTGAGCAAGCTAAAAGAAATATTAGGAAACAGTCTTAATGATATTCTGTTAGAACGGGAGGAGGCATACTTGCAAGAAAATATCCCCAGGAAAATCAGAGCTGATATGTAGAGTTTATTACCTGTGAAGTACTTCAGTAAAAATAGTAGTAAAATAATATTGGTTGAATTTTCAAAATCATTTATTATTGGTCAGCTCTATTTCTTCTAAGTTTTATGCACTTCCTCAACAACTTCTGCAGAAGGTAAGTTTCTCGAACTCTAGGATAAAATTTATGAGAAGAATGGCGTTCTTAAAGCAGCAGTTGGGCCTCTAAAGAAAGCAACATTTTAGCCTGTAGTGCTCACAAAATCCTTATTGAACTGTTGCCTGTGAGTGTCTAAAGCTGCTAAGCATTTATGTTTTTTGCAACTAGTATTCCTGTAATGTCTTGTTAGGCACATGCTGAAAAACCTACACTTTCCAAATATCAAGAAAAGTATCAACACCCAGAGCTCTGTATAATTCACAGATTAATTTCACAATATTGTCATTGGGTCCTGAAAGTACTACTTATGCTTAGTTGTCAATACTTGGCTAAAGTAAATTAAATTATCCTTGTTAGAAGTTTAGTTTTGCTCCTGTACATCAATTCAAAGATGACTTACACACATGATATTATAAAATAATGATTCATCTGCTAATTATTTTTGACATCTAGGGTAATAAAAACATATGAATGTTCCCAGTATTAATAGAATTGGCCTATTCTTATGAAATTTAAAAACACCAAATGGACGTGATTACTGGAAAAATTGGCACAAATTCTCACTTCCATCTTTGAAATAGTGCAGGTATTTTCTGTATCTAACTGCTATGAGGGCAAGTATAACCTGCAAATCTGTCTTTATATAATTGCATGTAAGCAGTATTTAACCTACCTTACTTTAAATGACTTTCAACACAATGCATGCTAACTACACATGCTATCAAATATAGTCTTTGGCCGACCACATGCTGTGTAAGGGTACCAGTGAAATACTTCATAAACAGACAGAATGCAAACATGCACAAACACACAAATCACTAATGCCATAAACAACCTCAAGCACAGTACAAACAAAATGCATGCCAAGAAACCTGCTTATAAATGTGTATTATAGAAAAATACAGTGTCTGAAAATGTATTTGACTGTTTATTATACACAAAGCAAAACTACACAAAATACATGGTGGCCCCTGAATGAAGCTCCTGATAAACTCCAGATACGATGTGTTATTGTTCATCATCTCTTCCACCAATATGATATTTACAACCATGAGGATATATCTACTTATCTACTTGTCCATGTACAGGTTACCTGATAAAAACAGGCAACGTATTCATGGTATGCGATCATCTGTCACTACATGCTTATCAAATATACAAAGAACAAACAAACCAAAACAAAATAACCAAAAAGTAACAGTCTAAAACATTGACCTAATTTATTTCTGATATGAGTCTAGTTACTCAAATAACATTTTAGTATCACTTTGTACCTGCAGGTAAATTTGCTTCCATATAGAATTAAAATATAGAATGTTTTCGGTGTATACAAGGGGCACAACCGTGCATTTGAAACTACTTGAGACCTCTCAATGGCATCCCAATGAAAAAAAAAAATCATTACTTAGCTTGGCATGCTGCTGCCATGTGAAGCCCTCAGCCCAATGCTGGCAGGCAAATTGTCTGAAGACAAGATGGAATAGAAGTTGTCAGTGAAAATGGGATAAGGTCGTTGTTAAGTAGGAAGTACAGGGAAGATTGTCAGAGCCCAGAACCTGCCCTTTGGCAGGAGTTAGGTCTGGGTGCTGGAGTTGAGCCTGAGGTTCCTTCCCTTCAGTTAAGACCAATTTAGCCTCCAGGCTTAAGACAGGAATGGCACAAGATTAAAGTTCATAAAATCTGCTTCCGAGATTCTTTCCCTACTCACACAGGAAGCAGCATAACAGTAGTGTGTCTGGCTTTCCATTGCATGTTTAATGAATGGCCAAATGTGCAATAAATAACTGTGGTGTTCTCCTTGTTGGAGCTCTAACTGTACTTTTTTCTTCTCACTCAGATGTTTATTTTCACAAGAAAACGTAGGAACATTGTGGTCTTCCTTTGCGAAATTCAGTAATGCTAACAAAAGGTTTGGAGGAAAAACTGGTAGAAGAGGATAAACAAAAGGATGGACAGATAGTGCATACCTGTGTTCTGAAAGCTAAAGATAATGCTTCGGTAGTTACAATACCGAATTGGACACAGGACATCTAGCTTGGAGTTCATTGAGAAAATGAGTGGGTCAGACTCAAGAGGTCAGAAAGTAAGCTGGCTGGTAAGAGGTGCTGAGAAGAGACGGAAGGGCCAGACACTGCCAAGATGTGAGGACAGATTCTCAAGGCTTCCTACTTAACAGTTTTCAAGAAACACTGAGGTAGAAGACCTCCCGGGGCATGTCAGCTTAGGAAACAGTACTAAGCAGCATGAGAAGTTCTAAGGTGAAAAAACGTAAATTGTCTCAAAGTAACCTAGTATCAGAAAATGACTGTGTAAAACAGAACTAGTTTCAGTGATGATTAAACAAGCTATGATATGACCCTGGTTATTAGTTCTGATGACTCACACCATGGCAATTTCACCAGCTGTCCATCCAGGCACCAGAAGTCACTACTCCTTTTGTGGAGACAGGACGTCCCCCAGATACTGTTGTTTATAACTGAGCTTATTAAAATAAGTGCAATTAGTGTTCTTACGAGTAATACAGAACATCATATATCCCAGATTAGATGAACGGTGCTACGCAACCTCTTTAGCCATACTGTTTGCCACATGCCCCAAGAGAATTATCATTATCAGCTACATATTTAAATTCAACAAATACCATGAAACTTCATTACCAGATTGCGCTGATTAAGCTAGTCAAATTTTAAATCAATTAAATTAAGAGAGTGTAACTTTTGCCTCACAGCTCAGCCCTTGAACAACCACTTGTTAATTACATTATTTACTTTGCTTTTATTAACACGTACTGAATCTGAACCTGAATAAACAGTAAGATTTTCATCCTTTGTGAAATTTTCATTAAAGGAAACAGCATGTGCCAAAACATATTTCTGAGTACTCCAGAAAGCCTTAAGAAGGTGACAAACTAAGCTATCACTGATATTTTAAAATTCAGAGATAAACACAAAGAATGTTTTAAACCAGGAGGACATGGAAAAACAGTGGTATTTCCTAACATTTTTTTCAAATCTTTTTCTAAATCAGTATCATGCCTACACACAGCTTTAAATGTTCTCTTTTATTATCTGTGTATTTGTATCAAATCTGTGCCTTTTCACTGGTGATTGTCTGCCCCTGAAGAGTACTGACTAAGATGAACTGTGTATGCATGCCCATTTCTAGCAGCAGCAAGTTTCCTTCAATTTTTCATTACAATTAAGGATATGCTTGATATGCTTAGGACCATCAACAGTACTGCTTTCTAATTGAGATTTGCAAACTTGCTGGCTAGGACAAAATTCAACATTTTGGTTAATTTAGAAAGGCCTTTCTCCTCTGGGTGTTAGAATTCGGGGTTTTGCCTGTTTGTTTGACGGGACATTGTGTTGTTTTGTTTTGTTTTCCTCAGGCATAGGATAAGGATTTTGCTAGCAATATGATTATCATTTACCCAAATTCTTCTGTAGAAGCAGTCCTCCACTGTTACAATAAAGCAAGTTTTTTAATTTAAAAAATAGTAATTAAAAAGCTGCTAAAGCTTTGGTTTCGGCATGAGTGAGTATTATCAGCCTGAAACCACGCTTGACTGAGAAGGTTTTGGCTGTGGTGGTACAAATCCCTTGACACAAGATCAGACTTTGGGTGAGGAGGGGATATTCAAGTCCCTTCATGAAAACTGACCATGACGCAGAGATTAAAGATGTTGGCTGACCTGACAGCTTCAGAGCTCCGTTACAGAAAATACAGATGTGGCCAGAAGCCTTTAAACCCACATACTTGTCTATGTGTGTTTATTAATGTCATTACTAGTGGCAACTGCAATATATAGTTTTAAAAAATAATGTTCTATTTTTTTAAACTGAGTTTATAAAGCCCAATGTTTACTTAGAAATTAAACATTTTGGTATTGAGGCCTCTAGGATAAGTTGGCAGTGGAAAAACTAACCTACACCAGATGGCAGAGGTTAAAGAAATACTATAAAATATGGCTTCTATTCATACAGTTCTCAGACAAACAGAACCCTAAGCAGAAAAAAAAACTGTGAAAGTGGAAAACCTTTTCATTTGCTTACATTTCTCTTTGCTACTCGGCAAACCTGAGAGGTATTGTATCATCACGTATCAAGAAAGTAATATGCCAGATTGTTGTAACAGGTGGAATATGTTTGTTTGTAACACGTTGAATCTGAAATAAAGAAAGGACCAAAGTTACTAAAAGGTTCTACAAAAACATTTACAAAATGTAAGCACCTCGTTTTTGTACCTGCACAGCTTACTGAGAAAATTAGAATTTGAATCAATAGCTCCATTTTGCAGACAAAATATAAAACCAAAACTTAATTTTTTCCTGGTCCAATTAATTGGGTTGGGTGAACACATATGCTAAGGAGATACTTTTACATTTGCATTTTTAATTAACAATGTCACAAATATATTTAAAAAAAAAAAAGTTAAACATGGCTTTTATCTAGACTTCATCCTATTTTACCTAAATAATATATTCTTTAAAGTTCATCCTTACTTTTTTTGTTTGTTTGTTTGTTTTAGTTAGATTGTTTGCTTTATTTGTTTCTGAAAGTTTCTAGTATAACAACTTTTTTTGGTGCATCAATATATTTGACATTGTCTCCTTACATTACATTACACTTTTATAACTCCAAAAAACAAACAAACACTGTAAAATCCAGTCTGTAAAGCAAAATGTGTCATATAGCCTATATTCTCGTAATATATGAAGATACATGAAGTTAAAAAAAAGTGAGGAAAAAAATAACTGATGTGAACTTGGGCACAGTGGACCATGCTGTCAAAAGTATTCAGTTGTCAAAAATGCAGATGGCATAAAAGCACAGAAACAGATCAGTTATTAGAGTTCTGTTTAATAGAAGCTATTGTGTGGATTTTTATAATTGATTAGGTGCCTAAAAATGTGGGTGGGTAGCCAATAATTGCTTCAAGGATGCTTAAATATTTCTTGAAAATTCTGTTTATCTGAATAGTTGAGTACTTAATACCTTGAGAGCCATAGTATGTCCAGGATAGAAATAATTGTTCTCATGTGTAAATAGGAAAACAGCAGGGTGTCTGAGGAGGGAGTTCTCTGAGATCTTGTACTTTAGTGTCCAACAAACAAACAAACAAAAACAAATAAACAAAAAGCTGAACAAAATAGAAGGCTCAGAACACAATGAAAACTACTGAGCAATTTGAGGCCATTCAGTAAAGAGTTTTCATATTGAAGTTTCTGTGCTACAATCACATTACTAACTAAATGGCACTACTAATGGCAGTCCAAACAAGGGTTAAGAGGGGAAACAATCCACCTGGCCAACCTAATAAGTGAAATATGGAGCAGCTCTTGTATTTTCCTTCCTGAGGACTTCCCAATAGCCAGAGGAGAATCCTGAAACTTACAACTATCAGGATTGCTTCCTCATTCTGCCCATTCTATTTTTGCCCCATTTTCCAGTAAGAATAGCATCATCTTGGTATGAATACAAAGACCCTTAGAGATAGATAGAGTCAGTGTTCATAATAAACTCATCTCTTATTGCTAGGCAACACTGAGCAATGTGAATTTGTCACTTCTGTTTGGTGCAACTTTCAATTTCACCTCCAACTGTAACAATATAGCCTGCTATATTTTAGATGCCACTGTGGTTGGATGCCATCCCAGGAAAGATGTGAACTACTACTGACAGGGAGTGAATGACTGGCAATGGGCATAAGCAGTTTTCTGATTCTTAAGCTTTGACATATAATTAATTGTTAGACTTACTCTTCCCTGAAACTCATACTTCATAATTCCCACTTGCTGACTGCGTGTTAGAAAGGCAAATGTAACACACAAATTCTCAGACAGGTGAAGTTTTGTTTGCCTGTTCACCTCTTTTCATGTAGTACTTCCTCTGTTCACATTTTTCTTGATCATTTGCCTTTTTGAAGGATGACTATACAATTCAGATTTTAAGTACCCTCAGCCAAGTGAATATCAGTACTTCTAAGGCACATATAATCATTTGCTTAAATAAATATGTTACTTGTGCTGAGAAATAGATGCTGAACAGCCTTACGTGCTGTTGAGAAGTACCCTTGGCATCCACAACCATATTTCCAAAGTTGCTCAGGAGCTCAAATAACTGCATAATTAATACTGTAGTCACAGGTGTTTTAATAAGAAATG
>PPHD01029791.1:0-10508 GCA_002909625.1 Bambusicola thoracicus
AAAAAAAAGAAAAAAAAGAAGAAAAAAGAAGAAATAAAAAGAAAAAAAAAAAGAAAAAAAAAGGAGTGACAAAGGAGAAAGGAAAAAGAATGAAGGGCTACTGAACAGCTTGCCATGTGACCCGGCTGGCCCTGGGCCGTGTGCTCCAGGAGAAGGGAATGGAAGAGAGCCAGCAAATAGTTTTAACCAAGAGAAAACACAATGGCAGCAACCTGAGGAGGAACAGTATTTTACTAGATTTAACCAAACCAAACAAAATGTGAGAGACAGGAGTACCCAAAGTACGAGTCAAACCACGACAGTGCGAGGCAAGCACGTGCTTTTGCCGCAGCCAGAGGCAGAGCAAGCGCCGGCTGGGGTCCAGGCTGGAGCTCCACCTCACTGCCTCCTTGCGCCAAGTCCTCCGGGGATGCAGCCCCTCCCCTCCTCTCTGGAAACCCAAAATGCCCACAGAGGCGGTAACAGGGAACCAGGCCACTAATTCTTTAACTTCCACTGTTCTGCATGATGTTCTGATGTGGAATACTGACAACAACAACAACAAAATCACAAAACCACAACGCTGGGAGAAGAGGCCAAACCCCTCCTCATCACAACCTCCCTTCAGGAAGTTGTAGAGTGCAGGGAGGTCTCTCCTGAGCCTCCTCTTCTCCAGACTGAACAATCCCAGCTCCCTCAGCTGCTCCTCATCAGACTTGTACTCCAGACCCCTCACCAGTTTTGTTGCCCTTCTCTGGATATGTTCCAGAGTGATTCCTGTTCTTTTGGCAAGAATGAAGACAAATTAATTCAGCCCTTCAGCTATGCAAAAATATTATACTCTAACAGAAACAGAAAAGTCCAAGAAATTGAAGGTATTTACAGTTGAAAAGAGCGTGGCTCACACAGTTCTTCAAAATCAGTGACAGGAAACATGCAATTCATATTTTAAGATTGGCCCATGATATTGCACCTACTGCCAGGTGCTCCGTCCCCCAGAGATGAAGACTTTGAAAAGAGATGCTGAAATTCCTCTTGGAGGAAGCTTACAGCCTGTCTCTTCTGATCAGGGTGGCTTTTACTGAAGCCAAGAGGAAGGGAAAACAAAACCAGGAAGTGTAAAGCTAATCCTAATCCTTCCAGAGGTTTACTACCTGAACTTATTTATAAATTAGCAGCTAGCCAGATCCTCTGTTCTCTGTTCCCTTCTCAAATGAGAGGTCACTTTCATATGATCCATAAAGGTCTGTATTGTGGAGTAGCAACAGCAGGAGCCAACACTCCAAGTTCAAACCCCAGCTCTAACCACAAGCCCTTCCCGTCCCTGCAGCATCACCCTTCCTTAATGCCCTTTTATTTTCCTAACAAGTGCACAGTGTTCCAATACCAGGAGATTACTCAGTTCTGAACTCAGCTTTTTCCCTCTCCATCAAGTTCCATCTTCAAAATGCATCCACTCCTAAAAACTATCTTTTACCAGTGCTAGAGAAGATATTAAGCATATCAAACCCTACAGAAGGACACAAATGCAGAAGACAGTATAATTTGCAGTTTTCCTCTTCACACCTACGTTCAGGATCTGACCTTGTCAATACGCTACTGACAAGTCATGAAAACGTCATGGAACACAAGTACCTAACACACACAGAAGTGGTACAGATGTCTGTCAAGAACTGGGCAGAGCATTGCAGGGAATGGAAAAGACGAAGCACTTCACGCTTATGAGATAAAGAAGGGCCAGGTAGCTTCAGAGATGAGAAAACAAGCAGGAAGCACAAAAGAGACTGCTTTGCATTTCTAAAAAGGACTCTCAATTACAAACTACTCTGTAAATTAAATAACTACATCTTCACTCAGGTTGATTGCATTCCTTTTCTTAACAGGCCAAAAAGTATTTCCTCTACTGTGGTGAAAAAAACACATTCTCCTTTTCAATAGCTTCCCATCCAGTCTTCCCCAATTCCTCATAAGCCTGACTCAATCTCAGCACCTGTAGAAAGCCACTATTAATGGCATACTTGAAAGCATTAAGCATTTTTAATGACTATATGACCTACTGCTGACCTCACATTATTTGTGAGCCTCAGGCTGGGGGTGGGGAAGACACAAACCAGGCAAGAGATCAGAGGAGAAAGAGCAGAAGTCTGGGAAGGACACAGAAAGGGGTGAGGAGGATGGACACAGAACTGGGAGTCACAAAGGTGTAACAGGACTACAGATGTATTAGCATACCGGAAGAGATGACACTATCTAACCAAGACATTTTTAATACTCTTACTAAAACTTGAGCACAACTACTTCAGAATAACTATGGAGAAAATGTTGTCTGTGAAAGGGGCAGATAACAGGAAGCGTGGTCTCAAGCAGCAAGTGGCATTTGGAGGAGAATGAAGAGCTGCCCCTTCCCACAGACAGAACCTACTGCGATGCATCGGGCATCGTATTTACAGCTGGTAGTCTTGGTGAGCTGCATGCTGTGCTCAGTGAAGCGTGTCTGCGAATCAATGCAAGCACAGAACGCAACTGCACAAGTAAGGCTGGGCAAGAGTTAACTCAGAAATAGCTTCTCTGTGAAAATACGGACTGCTATTTGCTCCCTACTTGTATATTTTGGAAAGATAATGAGATCTATATAAGCACACACACTGGCATGCAAAAAGTTTTTGAGAACCTCAGTTGTAACTCCACTTTAGAAATAAAATTACATTCCCTGAAGAAAAGCACAAACTAAGCATTGTTCTTCTAAACAAACAGTCATTTCTATCCAAACTGCACAAACCCCAAAAGCTGAACTGTTCTCGTTAAGGTAACTGTAAAAGTAAGGTTTAGAAAACTAACCAAAGTTTCCATGCCCTTGGGGGATACCACTTGTGCTTAGAGGTAACATGCTATTTTTAGGATCGTGACATGAGCTGCATTACTTCTTGCACACTTTGATCAAGTTTTTGGAGTTAAACATTTGCTGCTCACATCCAGCACAACTGCTGCTCCAAACACACCAAGGTTTGGCTCATCTGAGAAAAACTTCAGTTAAAACTTTCAGCACAGATCTATGTAAATCTTTGATTTTCATTTGGTAGGAACAAAATCACCTCTCTTTAATCTCTAGCTTCATGCCTCTATTATGACCTATTCTAAACTTATCTCCTGGCATAGCGAATGGCATTTCACTAAATGCAGAGATAGATATTGGACACCTTGTTTCCACTTTGAGCTCTCTCTGGAAGGTAACACTTACCCCAGTAGTATGACATTAAATCTAGAGTAAGTTTGGTATTTCCACTCCCTGTTTTCCCTCCTCGCACCCCTTTCTCTCCACCTACCCAGGGAGCACAGAGGCCCAATGCCTCTCACTCGCAGCCCATTGCGACAGCTGAGCACAGGAGGGTGCAGTGCTGCACAGATGGAAGAAGGACGGGGAGTGCAGCGAGTCTGCCAGCAAATGCAAAATCCATTTTAGATCATGTTGTTTCGGGAAAGAAACCCACAGAAACAACAACAAATCAAACACACACACACACACACACACAAAAAAAAAACCACCATCAAACTAAAGCATACATTCAGAGAAACCTGTTCCCTACAATATGTGATATAGCTGCCTACCAAAGAATTACACACACTACCACTAGTTCCAAGACATTTTTATTCAGAAATTTCAGACCTCATAAATGATTGCTTAGACAGCTAATTACTAAATTTCTTTTTTAGATAAGTAGATTTTTATCATCACGAAAGGGCAACTTATGTTGCTGATATAGATTGCTTAAATTTTGAAGGAAAAGACAGAAATACTTACCACAGTGGGATTACCACTGCTGATCAACTGGCTGACTTCATGAAAGATGCTTTTGCAGTCGATTGATTTGTCTAATGATCCCCGTTTCACTATGACCGCTACTGCTAGCAGAATCTGCTCCCGAACATACTTTTGAAGGCTGTAAACAACATTGTTAACAATATCTGCAAATAATTTTGGAAATCAATGATCGGTTACATTTTAGATGCACATTTTCAAATCTTTCTGCGAATGCATAACGGTAATCTTACAACTTTACAGAATTCAACCAAGCAATAAGAAACAAAGAAAAGTTACTATTGTAATGGTCTTCTGCCAATACTCTTGGAAATAAAACGAAAACCAAGACTGCAGGTTGAATCCTACACATTCAGCAGCACTTTCCTGTACTTACTTCGGCCTTTGTAAGACATAGGTTAGAAGGAATGTTCGCAGTGATTCGATGCTAGTTTTTTCCAATAGAATCCATTCTCTTACAACTGCTTCCATTATGGCTGTAGCAGCTTGAAAAAGAACATAATCCACTTTACTAGTTTCTGTGGGGAAAAACAAAGGTAATTTGAGTGTTTATTTATCTTGCATCTACTTCCAACAAAAACAACGGACTTTTAATATTAAATTATCATCACATGAAATTTTGTTACTATGAAAACAAAGATTTACACCTCAAAAGAGGCAAAAATAAATCAATAACCCAGTTATCAAATTGCCCAGCGTTGTTTAAGTCAGAGACTCAGGGGAATGAAAGCTGGCTACACCAGGAGACTGAGCTAACGATCAGGAATGAGAATGCTAATATAACTGTAGAACAAGCTAAAATACATGTGACATATTCAGTCACAGTATATTAAGATATGATTAACAGGGATGTCACAATGAAGACTCCTCTATTATCGGAGATCTCGCCTTTGGAACCAACACTGCACAAACTACACGTATCTTATGGATGGCAACCAGAAGCAAGCTCACTTAAGCCTTAAGGGAGCATTTGTGTTTTATCATTGAAGCAAAAGTTTCACAGAATGGTGTCTTTAAGATTTTCTACATTCAAAACTTCCAGACTTATTTTGAGGTAGTCAAAATGTAACTCCTTACTGAAGTGTAGAAATCATTAACCCTTGTTATCTGAATATCTGATTGCTTTGTACGTAGGTGGGCTAAAGGAAATAGAGAATGATATTACCAGAAAAAATGACTGTTTAGAAGGATACAACAAGAAACCCCAGAATTTGAATGTGATTTGTATGATGATAGAAAGCTACTACAATTTTTCTGATTGTTCACTTGTTAAATTTTTAACTTCATAGAAACACAGAATGGCCCGGGTTGGAAGGGACCTCAAGGATCAGGAAGCTCCAAATCCCCCTGCCACATGCAGGGCCACCAACCTTCTTATCTAATACTAGACCAGGCTGCCCAGGGCCCCATACAACCTGGCCTCGAACACCTCCAGCAACAGCGCATCTACAACTTCTCTGGGCAGCCTGTGACAGTGCCTCACCACTCTCTTGGTAATTTAGAAATAACCATCTAGAGGGATCTCAAACTCAAAAGGTGGGCCCATGTGAACCTGATGAGGTTCAACAAAGCGAAGTGCAAGATTTTGGACCTGGGCTGGGGCAAGACCAGGTATGTATACAGACTGAGAGTAGCCCTGTTGAGAAGGATTTGGGGGCCCTGGTTGATGAAAAACTTAGCATGAACCAGCAGTGTGCACTTGCAGCCTCAAAGGCCAACTATATCCTGGGTTCCAACAGAAAAGGAGTAGCCAGCAAAGCAAGAAAGGTGACTGCCCCCTCCCCTTGTGAGGCCTCAGCTAAGGTACTGTGTCCGGGTCTGGGTCCCCCAACAGAGGAAAGATGTAGAGCTTTTGGACAGGGTCCAGAGGAGGACCACTAAGACAATCAGAATGTTGGAGCACCTCTCCT
The DNA here is from genome assembly GCA_002909625.1 of Bambusicola thoracicus. NCBI lineage: Eukaryota > Metazoa > Chordata > Aves > Galliformes > Phasianidae > Bambusicola > Bambusicola thoracicus. The sequence continues at coordinate 5,707 of PPHD01029791.1, forward strand.
GTGAAGACAGGCTGAAAGAGTTGGGCTTGTTCAGCCTGTAGAAGAAAAGGCTGTGGGGAAACCTCACTACAGACTTCCAAAATTTACAGGAAGATTATAAACATAAGGGAAATCAACTTTTTACATGAGTAGATAGGGATAGAAAAAGGGGAAATGGTTTTAAAAGGAAGGGAGATTTAGATTAGATGCTGAGGAAGTTTACCACAGAGAGGGTGATGAGGTGCTGGAACAGACTGCCCAGGGAGGGTGAGGATGCCCCATCCCTGGAGGTGTTTAAGGTCAGGTTGAATGGGGCCCTAAGCAATCTGATCTAGTACTCGACCTAGTGGTTGGCAAATTGCCTGCGGCAAGGGGATTCGAACTTGATGATCCTTGAGGTCCCTTCCAACCCAAGCCATTCTATGATCCTATGATCTCAGTAGCCAGTTCAGAACATTCTGAGTCTACAGAAAACATATAAAGAGCATTCAGAAAAAAAACGTAGTCACAAGGTGGCAAAAACATAAAAAATAAAAATTCCAGAACCAAAATGGAGTCTGAGCTATGGTAGGCAACATACCAGGACTAGAAAAAATGGATTTGCTGAAGAAAGCCTCAGTCATGGGATGACAGGCTTTAACAACTTTCTTACACTGAATATATACACACAAGCTAACAATACATATTCCCTTATATGCAAGTCCTATACCCCAGATAAAAGCATTTTAGCAAATTGGATGCTAAGTAATTTAATCAGGCTCCAAACCCAAACCCTCCATGATTTATACATGCTAAAATCAAAATAAACCTCCTTTAAATCTACTGAGCTTAATTTGGAAAACAACGTAACCACTTAACTGAACGATTAGTGTGCATGTCTAACATATAAATAAAAATAAACCTGCACAGGAATTTTAATTTTGGCTTTTTTTTTTTGTTAACTTCTGCACCTTTTGTTTCTCAAACTGTCCAAAGCACATACAAAAAGAAAACTTCTGTATGAGAAAAGAAGAACAAAAGAGGATGGAATTTCTCCTTTGCGTCAAGTACCACAGATGCACAACTGCAATCATTAACAGCACAGACCTCCAGCACTGTGTAAACTTATAAGCAGTCAGTGCACTGTTATTCTCTACATGAAGTTACTAAAGAAAGATAGGATGAGCTTTGCCAGTACATTTAACAGCTATAAGCTTACACCAGAAGAACGTAGACCCTCCTGCTCCGTGGGTTCAACTACAGGTTTCTAAATAAACTGCATGCATCTCTGTCGCTCTCCCTGCAGGGCTCACACACTCTTCTTTCCCTGAATGCCATCAACATCCTTATCACTCTCCACCTCCATTCCAATTCCTGCCTTGACCACTCCTTCCTGTTTCTTTTTTAAAGCCAGCACCTCTGGCTCCTACTCATCCTTACCTGCTCAGATCCCTTCAATCAGCTATTCTTTCTGTCTGCACTGTATGAACACTTAGTCAAAAAGCAAAAAGTCTGGGGGAAAGTTCTTCATTTCTGGGTCTCAGCATCCCAGCTGCCCACTGGAGAAAACTGAAAGGAAAAGTCTGCCCCATCTAGAATCACTGTTTTCTCAATGGCGATAGCACATGATCAGTTTAAAGATGTAATGTTTCTAGGCATCCAAAAGGTGTTAATAACAAGATCCCAATCTCTTCAATCACTTATATTTCAGAAGAACAACTAAGAAAAAAAATATCACTGCAGACATTTTTCATTATTAATGCTACATTGTACATCTTTGAGGACAGTGGGGCACTATATCCCTTAGCACAGATACTATTGCTACATGAATTACATACATTTCCATTACTTCTGATTAGCTACAAGTACATCTCCTAACAGCCACTGAAATGTTCTTCAAAAAAAGTTACTTACACGTTCTGCTGCCTACTTGGAATTATTTAAAATCAATATGAGGAAGAAAAAAACCCAAATTCTTCTGACTCAAAGCACAGGTGTGGTTACAGCCCTCAGGACCAGATAAAGTACAAATGCACTAAAGCTTTAAGAAACTCATTTGTAGACAAAATTTTGGTTTGGGGGAGAGTACAGGAAGGGAACCACACCCTGCTCTATGTATTTCAGCATAATTTGACAGCACGGTAGATGGACTGCAATAGTAACACTGCAATATTCATGAATTATACTTCTCTAATCCAGGAAAATTTATTTGAAGCAACGGTTAAAAACGTCACAGAATGAAGTAGGAAAATAATCCTTTTAGACTTCATTCCAGCATTTCTCTGTTTGTGACAGCAAATTCTTTGAAATGGGAAGTTGTTTCCTGATTGAGTTTTTTTTTGGTATGTGCTTTGTTTTTTTAATCTTTCTTTTCGCACATTTCCACACGTTTCAGTTTTCACCCCCAGGTCTCAGATCCAGCTTTCCCTGCAACTTCCCTCCACCTCCCCCCAGCACTCACATCTGGCCAGTGCCGCAGTGCTAAGCAGGAATACATGCTCACTGCACCTGGACTTTTTGGATTATTTAGCTGCCAAACTGTAATAATTCTCTATAGGGCCTGTAAGAATAGATTTATTTTTAAATACTTGTAACATAACCAAATCTGCACCATTTCCATAGAAACCGATGTTGTTGTTTTTTAATAAAAGGGTGACACCTACATACTCCTTTCCAGTCTCTGTGCATAAAATCCCACAAAAAACTTTTACCAGTACTCTACTGCCTCTATCAGGTAGCCAGAAACTTTTCTTTAACCATTTTTTTTTAATATTTGGGCTGTTAACTGCCCAAATAACATGCAGCTGACACGTGCAATCCAAAATACTTTATTGCCACGTACAGCACCAGTACAAAATCTGGCAGAAGGACACAAACTGTATCACTGGTTGATATAATGGGAAGCATTAAACAACCACAGTACAGGCAGTTCTGCAAATTCCACGCATTAGGTAGCATTACAATACAAGCATATCATAGAGGCAAGTCTGATCTATTAAATGAGTTTAGGAACTTTGTCAAATGAAGCTGCACCTCACCGACCACAAAGGTGCCAGAAACAAAACCAGTGGCATCCTCCCCATCACAGGACTCTATTTAAAGCAGTTCTGGCAGCCCTGCAGGCATTTAAGTTGTAGTTTCAAGCAGACTTTGAGCAAAACCTAATATCAAAAGAAACAGCCTTGTCTCCTTGCAACTTCTAACTGCTGCCTCCTATTCTTGCGCCAAATTTGAGTACAGATGTTGACAAGCTGAACTTGAAACAGGTCTCTGTTCATGTGCTCACACTGAAATGCTGTGACTACTGTACTGAAACAAGTAGATGAAGTGTGAAATTTGGGAAAAATAAAAACAACAAAAAAAAGAACCCACACAAACAAGAAATATCCTTCATCAAAATCAAACCTGATGTCCGTATTCCCAGCTGCAGAATATAGTTCTAGTTACAAAAACTGCTCAATTTTTTAAAACTTACCCAAAATGTGTTTGCAAACAGCAAATGGTGATTTTGATTTTCTAAATGATAAGAATATGTGCTCGGCATGTTGGCGTTGTTCATTATTGACCATGGAAGGTGGTGCCTGAAAGAGAAAACAACTTTGTTTTATGTTAAGTACTAAAAACCAGTTACACTACAACCAAATTGTAGATACGCAAGCAATGGTGTGAACTTTAAAGTATCTGCCTTGTTAAGTATCAAAATCTTGGTAAAACTGCCTCTTCTTCTGTTCCACTGTATTCACATTGTGTGCACGTAAGCGTGGCTATCAAGACATCAGGCAGAGATTGAGTAATTCTAATTATTATGTTCCTAATGATGCTTCTGAAGAAAGTCAACCCCTTTTTTCCCCCCAAAACCAAAAATAGCACTGCACACCACTAAGGTTGGCAAACAAGTTCACAGTCACAAAATGCTATTTTTGCTCTGGGTCTACATTTGTTTTAAAAGATTTGCTCATACCACAAACTCAAGGGATAACAAAAATCTTGCCTACGGCTGCTACAAAATAGCGTATTGGCAGTAACATACCACCCTCTAGCGTTTAAAGTGAAAGCTGAAACTAAAGATGCCATGAGGGCTCAGATCACAGAGAGGGGTCCATGTTTGGGATAGTGGGACCACTGCTCCGCATGACACACACACGGCACCTGGCTGCTCGGTGCCACCCACCTCTCACCACTGCTGGAAGCCAGCTCCATGCCGCTTCCCAAACTGAGTCACCTACCAGTAGAGCATGAAACTGAACAGTCACCTGGATCATCACAAGGTGGGCCATGGTTTGGGGAGCACAGACCACACAGAGTGCTTATCGCATGGAGGGCCACAACAGCCCAAAGGTAAAACAACCCATAGAAGAACACCAGCCATTCACAAACCCATGCTGTTCTTCCCTGGGCTGCATTAAAAGAGGAGCGGCCCAGCAGAGAGGTAGAGGTGACTGTCCATCTCTACTCCTCAGCCCTTGTGAGGCCCCAGCTGGAATACTGCGTCCAGGCCTGGGACCACCAGCACAAGATGCAGAGCTCTTGGAACAGGTCCAGAGGAGGGCCACTAAGATGATCAGAGCACTCGAGCACCTCTCCTATGAAGAAAAGTTGAGGGAACTGGGCTTGTTTACCCTGGAAAAGAGAAGGCTCCAGGGAGACCTCATTGCAGCCTTCCAGTACTTGAAGGGAGCATATAAACAGGAGGGGGAATAGCTGTTTACAAGGGTGGATAGCGACAGGACAAGGGGGAATGGTTTTAAACTGAAATAGGGGAGGTTTAGGTTAGATATTAGGAGGAAGTTTTTCCACTGGGAGGGTGGTAACACACTCGAACAGGTTGCCCAAGGAGGTTGTGG
>PPHD01029792.1:0-10508 GCA_002909625.1 Bambusicola thoracicus
GTTGCACCAGGGTAAGTTTAGGTTGGATAACAGGGAACACTTCTTTACAGAAAGGGTTGTTAAGCTCTGGAATAGGCTCCCCAGGGAGGTGGTTGAGTCACCATCTGTGGAAGTGTTTAAGAGCCATTTGAACGTGGTGCTCAGGGACATGATTTAGCAGAGGGTAGTTAGAGTTAGGGTACTGTGGTTAGGCTGCGGTTGGACTTGATGATCCTTGAGGTCCCTTCCAACCTGAGTAATTCTATGATTCTATGATTCTATAGTATACATTTTGTATTGACCACTGGAGAGAAAATGTGGATAATTTTATTTCATGAAAAATATATGATGCTATAAAATTGTAGTAGAATCACCGAGGTTGGAAAAGACCTCCAAGATCATCTAATTCAACGACCCATCTACCATCAGTATTTCCCCACTAAACCATGTCCCTTAGTGCAACATCTAAATGTTTTTTGAACACTTCCAAGGTTGGTGACTGCACCACCTCCCTGGGCAGCCCATTCTGGCATCAGAGAAGACATTTTTCCTAAAATCCAACCTGAACCTCCCCTGTTGCAATTAATGCCATTGTCTCTTGTTCTCTCACTGTTACCTGGAGGAGAAGATGACCCCACCTTGTCAAAACCTCCTTTCAGGCAGTTGTAGAGGATGGTAAGGTCTCCCCTGACTGTCCTCTTCTCCACGGAGCACTGCTGCTTCTTAAATTGGTAGAAACTGCATAGGAAAATGATATCATTTTATTTACACTCCCAAATATTCAGAAAAGGCTTTTCTTAGGAGTAGATGGAAGTTATTTCATCTGTTGCCTTTTGGTGTGTCCTTTGCTAGGGAGATAGCTGCTTGGCCATTCACCGAGGAGACACCAATATGATGAACAGCAAAATGGCTTATAATAAGAAATATTTTATATTCGGTTTTCCAAATGCAGTGAGGATTACTGAACACTTGTGTTTTAGATCCAAGTACATAGCTGAGTCTTATATAGCAAGTTCTCCAATGCTTAGAAAGGAATACTTCATGGATAGGGAAACAACAAAGTACAAGAGGATGTTGTAGTTGCTGTTGCAGATGCTCATCCTGAGAGGTTGATTACTTAATAAACCAGTTGTCCTTTAGCATGTAAAAACAATCTTTTTATTTTTTTTTTTCTCTATAGCATTGGTGAGCAGCTTAAGGGACTAATATAAAACTGGTTTAAACAGTAGAAAAATCCTGTTCTTTTCCTACCATTTGAGCTAGTTTTATTTTTACACATATGCTGCAGAACCTGATAGAAAGAAGAAGAAATCTCAGTTTAATTACCTCAGCAAATATTACATGCATACACACACAAAAAATCTGCTATGGGATTCTCAGAACTAAGTGGATGATGATATGCTAACAATGTTGTCTAACCATTAATTAGTGTGACTGTATGGGAAGAGTTCCTTAAATAATGAATTGTGAAATAAAATATGAATTGCAATTATTATGATGTCATCAAGCTTTCAAATTCTTATGCTTTTCAAAAGCAGTATGCTTTTTTTCAGGCAACAGAAAATGTGGATTAATAACTTTTGTGAAAATTCTAAAAACAAGACTGATGATTCACATGGTGTTCATTTGAATTCTTGATGGGTAATATTTGTGAGTAGAACTACTTTGTAAAAAGGTTGAAAATTGAATAGTCATGAGGTAAAAGAAGTTTTATGATTTACTACAAGTCTAGAATTAAATATATATATATTTAAATATATGTATTTTTTTTAAAGTTGTGGTTTCATACTGATAGTATCTTCCAATGTAAATTAGTGTGAGTTGAAGGGGTGTGATTTGGACTGTCACAGTGACAAGGACTTTACCAACTACAAGTGTTTGGTGCATGTGATGACAGAAAAGTTCTTGTTTTCTTTGGATTGGATACAACCTGTATACTGGAACATATTTGGATGTGGAGCCTATACGTATGCAGTCTTTCTCCCTGGTCTAGGCTTGGCAGATCTAACAGTAGCAATCCAGTAAGTGTAAAATATCTGATTCTTCAAAGACTTCAGCAAAAACAACTTGGATAATTTCAGATACATTAAATAATGTGTTTGAAGAAGATTTTATGCTTTCAGTAGTCTAGTAACAGTTATATTTTGCTAAGAGTAAAGATACAAGTGTGTAGGAGAAGTCAGTTATTTGGGATTTATTGGGAAGAGTAATTAATAATTCATGTTGTCATGCTTATTGAAGGTGTAAATGAAAAATCTGCTTCTAGTAGGACAGCATTTACAGCTTGAATTACCTCTGTTTAATTGTTGTCTATAATCCCTTGCTAGATGTGGAATTGGTTATTAAACATATTGCTTTCCAAAAGCTTGAATGATGTAACTTTACTCTGTGTAAGCATTATTATCATATAAAATTTCAAATATGTTATTGTTTTCAGTCTTTTATAGAACATAGTATACAAGATTATCATTCCTCTTCAAATATATTGATTACAATAGACTGGTTAAACACATTTACAGAGAAGAGCAAATTTACACAGAAGAGCATTGACTCAAGTCAAGTTTGAATTGTCAGAGCAGAACTGTGTTCCATAATTTTCAAAAGGACTTCACCTTTTTTGTCATTCTCTTCCAAACCACAACCTTAAAATTAAGCCGCTTGGTAATTTTTATCAACAACTAAAAACTGTTTACATGTGTATTCCAAATGATCCAAGAATAACATATATATACTGGTAATTGGCTCTTTAATACCACTTGAAAATACTTCACAACCACTGGCTAACTATTAGAGTACTTACAGAGTGTGACACTACACAAATGCAGTGTGCTGAGCCACTCTGAGATGCTTTGCTTTTTGACATGAGATAAACATATACTGACTCAAGAACGTATACTCTGTTAAATGTTTTTGCTTCTAAAATATGTATTTAAATACTCTTGTTATTCATCCAATTTCTGTTAAAATGCTTTTGTTTGTCTGGGTAAGTGTAGTATTTCCCCAAACTGAAGACAGCTTGACTTCTATTAACTTTTTTTATTTTCTCTTTCAATTGGTTTCTTTTCTGAGTTATCCTGTTTGAAAATGTTTTGCTTGAATGACTTGAGGGAAAGCTAATATTAAGTACTGTGTTTCATTTCTGTTTAGCAAAGGAGTTGAGGAGAAGGTGCCTTACTGACATCAAGCTCTGCAGTCACAGTCATAATGAATAGTAGATGGGAGCAGCTAATTCAGATGTTTGTGCACTTAAAAATAAGCCCAAGCAAAGGCATCAAAGTTGACTGTTCATATTAAAAACTGAGGCCTCTTGCACTGCTAAACATGAATGGAGGAGCAAGTTCAGAAAAGCATGTTTTGAATGTCTTGTCTGATGTGAGGACAGGCCCTGGCAAACTGTATTCTGAAACGGACAGTGTGGGTCTTAAGGCAAGAGCCTTGTCTACTCTGGAGGAAAATTTCTTTGGGTTTCCAACAGAAAAATGATAGCTGTATTCTTAAATGCTTTTCATTCTCCACTTATGTATATGTTATTTAAAGGAAAAAGCCCATTTATATTAGGCTCCTAATAGGTACAGCAATGGTTCTTTATGAGCAAACTATACAAAAAATCTCTAGATATGATTGCCATGCATGAAGGTTTTGTTTCAATTTATTACTCCTTAAATGAGTCATAATTCTGTAATATTTCAGCATTTCATTATGCATGTAAGCGTTCAAAACCACATCACTGATATAGCTCTTTATTTTTTTTCATACAAAATGAATTGGAAGGACATGAACAGAGCAGGTAAATGATATTTCCCTGTGTCAACTCTTGAAATGTCATTGACGGTGTTGAGAGGAATAAAAAAAATCTTGCTGTTACAAGTTATTTGATTTCTAGAAATTGTTACTAGGATGCTTCTCATAGAGATCAGGTAGCACTCTTATTTGATATGTATCTTAACTATTTAATGTTTTTTGGATAATATTCTAAAACACTATTGCATCATGGCTGTGGCAATTTTTCAAGAACAAGTTTCCCTCTGCTTCTCATTAGACTGTTTTATAATATGCACATATATGTATATAAACAGTTTACTTAGAACTGATACTTTTTTGGTTTTAAAAAGAAAATATGTAAAATTGGTATAACGAAGTTCACATATGAGAATTCTTATAAAATCTGTGAAATGTTTTGGTAACCATGGCAATATCTATCACCTGGACTTTCATATAGGATAGTGTAGAAATTCAGTCTCTACTGTAAACATGTTAAAACCATCATGTCCTTTTAAGTATTCTGAATCATTTAAGTACAAGATTAAAAGATATTTAAAGACAAAGGTTTCAGTAACAAATATACTCCTAGTAATTTGTAATTTGTAGCAAAGTTCAGAGTTTGCTAGCATTAATGATTGGATTAAATGAATATGGTCTGTGTGGAGTATATGAGAGCAAATTTGAAAGCAATCAAGGAAAACTGTATTCAAGACACTTGCTATTGTCTCCAGCCCAACCTGTTGATGAGTGAATGAAAGTATAATGCTCCTTGGCTTTTTGATTAGGACATGATGAAACATTTTTCAGATCATTAAGGTAAAACTACTCAAGCTCATCTGTTTAACCTTCTGAAAGCTTAATATAGTATGATTACAAATCAGTCTTGTGCCTAAGACAGGAACTGACAATTCATTCTGATCAACTAGACACTTGAGGCATGTGTGGCCAGCATCTCTTGGCAGCTCACATCTGGAAAGCCAGCTGACCTTTTCAGATGCACATGGAAAGGCTATGGCCTCTGGGCAGAAAGAACAGTGGGATATAGCCCACGAGCCACCAGGCAACTATTGCATCATGTACTGTTTTGAGTGTTGTCATCCTATAAGACTTGAGACGAGGTTCTTTAGCTCAGGGTATACCTAATTCCTGTTTGTTCTGTATGACCTATGAGAAGCGAAGCATTTAAGAGATTGCTGCACCTGGAAGAACAAAGTGCACAGCAGTATACTGATTAGTTACTTTTAAGTTACAACTAACTCCTCAGATTTAAAAGACTAAATGACTTATATAGCCAGTGCTAGTCATACATTTAGGTGCAGTTTAGGAAATAGAGAAGGAATCTAAGCTGCCTTGCTTTAGCATTAATTAAGTTTCAACAGGGAACATCATGGGCACGTGGAAGCCCAGAAACCAGTTTATGGTTTTAGAATAGAGGTAAAGGTGTGCTTTTTTACTGAAAGCTGACATCAATGAAATAGTAGCATATTTAATATTTCAATCAACTTATTTATATTTGATTAAATTCACTGTGGTGAATCAGAACACTTAGTCCTTTTAGTGTTTATGATTTCCGACTATTAAAGGCATGACTGCTCTTGTTGCTCTGTTTACATCTGATTCACATAGTATGTTATTTCAAAATTGCAAGAGAGAAGATGTTATTTCTCTTCTAAAAGAAAGCCTAAAAGTTAGGAGCGTATTCATCTGAAGGAATGGTGATGTACTGAGGAAAACTTGTAAAGAAATAAATGGCACAAGACTCTATCAACATATAACTTTATTTTGCTTGTAATAATCTTCTTTGGAAAGAAAAGTCATTTTTTTAAAAAAATTAGCTTTTTGTCTCTCAGAATGTCAGAAGTTTGAAGTATTCCTTGATTGGGACATCATTCAGAGCAGCTCCAGTATTTTTTGAACAAATTAGATATATACATATCTACGCACGTGTGTGCTTATATGTATTTTATGGTGGAAGAAGTCACCCTTATGATGCACCATTCCAATGAATCACTTATATAACTGTTTCAGAGAGTCCTTGTTAACATTTTGTGACATCTATCTCATAAAGTGTCTGTTTTAGTAGCTGCTATGTGTGCCTACATGTTTTCTTTATGACGACCTCTGGCCTTCATTTCCCTACTGTTCTAGGGAAAGGGTGATTCCAATATTTGCACAAAAAGTGTTAATTTTTTAATTAAAGTCTTTGTTGTTGTTCTCTCCTATATTAGTGCCTCTCCAAAGAAAATTGTAGTTAGCCAACAGAGCTCTCAAAATCTAGATAGTACATGTTGGTACATATATTTTTTTTTCAATTTTCTGGCAATAAAATAAATGAAGTATCAAAAAGTTGTTAAGGATTCATGAGTCCTTTTCATTAATCACATGGTTATTACTAAGGAGATGAAAACATCCATAGATTTTTTTTACCAGGTTTGCCATGTTCTCTAAGGATATGTATGAACATGCGCTTATTGTATTTTCTAGCACTGATACTACTATGATTTTTGAAATTGATATGGTGAGTGGGTATTGTGTGGAATGGGAAGTGTGTTAGGATCTTACCCTCAATTTCCTGTTTTGTTGCTTCTTTGCCTTGACTTACATTTACAGTTGACATTTCTACCTCTTGTGCCTATGAAAACAAGTTTTAAATGTTAATACCAGTAAGCAGCACCCTGATAAGCTTTGTTAATTCAGCTTTAGAAGAGCCATAATTACTCTTTTTTTGTTTTTTTTGTTTTTTTTTTTCTTCAAAGAAAAGACAAAACTCTTTAGTGGTAACTGTCTTTTTGTCTGAGCAAAAGAAGAAATCTCATGTTCAAGATCATAAACTGACTGCCAAGAAAGTGGTATTTGTTTTGTATTCAAACTTCATTTGTAGAGGATTAATTTGCCTTAAAAATAAATACCTGATGAAGATGTAGAAATCATAGATGTCACTATTGTTTGATGTGAATTAATTATGCAGTTTGAATTTTTTTTCTCTGAATACTAGAATATGTAAGTTTAAATTGCATTCTTATAAATCTAAGAAAAACATTCAAGTAAACAAACGGGAACTATTTTTAAATTCAAATAAATGAAATTTTGAGTAGGTTTACTGCCAGCAATTCCAGCTGAACTCAAGTGTTTAGATGTCTCCTAGAAGTGCTGAACAGCTTTCTTGATGTAGTTTTATCTACTGTATTGCTTATAAACTTGCTTTTATTTATGTAGGCTTATAATAATTGTCATGATATGTGTTACAATTATAAGAACATTGACTCTACTCAGTATTTGTGGTCAGTGTCCAACCTAAAAATACAGAAATTGATAAAACATGTATGAACTGAGTCCAGTCTCTAGATGAAACAGATCATCAAATACAACAAAGACATCATTACACAGATTAATATGTTCTGTAGAAAAAATAATTCATTTCGTGAAGGTTAGAAAGCATTCAGATGCAATTACCATTTATGTTTATGAGAAGATTGAATACTTTTCCTGCTGTTATTTTTATTGATGGGACAGTACACAGGGAAGTAAAAGACTTGTATTTGTTACAGAGTGTATGTCTGTGAATCAATAAATACTTTGTTCACAGAAAATTAGCTGGATACATTAGTTTAATAGCAAATAATATATATTTTGATTCTGTTTTAGAAAGTGTAGATGTAATTAAAATACCCAGATTGGATTTGTTGTTAAGAAGAGCTGCTTTTTTTGTGTGAAAGTTCTCACTGGAAAAATTGCTGGGGCACTTCATCTTTCCAAATATCTGTACTTTGCCTTAATATGCTCTGCCACGTTTAAACACAGTGATGTATTTCACCTGTATATGGAGACAACAATAGAGAATCAATTCTTTTTCCGTATACATCTATAGCTCAGCACTTTTTGTGCAACTTGTACAGGCATCTTTAAATTATGACTATCATTTGCTTTCTTATTCATAAGTTGAAGGGTAAAAATCCCAAGCACTTACACCACCTTCTAAGAAGTTTGTTTCTAACAGTTTGTAAAACCTATTAGAAATAACCACACAGTAGATGTGCTTCAGCAATTTGATGTCATCTTATCGTCATATCTTTTTTTCCCTAAAAAATATACTTTACGCATCAAATGACTTTGGCTGGTTTATTGCAGTTAATTCATTATGTGTACCGTGAAATTCATGCATTGTCACTTTCTGCATGTTTTTCAAACAGGAGGCGGCTTGGTTTACATTTTCATTCTATTGATTTCCTCCTTAAGACATATTATGTTTAAAGACAGTTATATTCATAACGTTCTCCTTTAAGATTTCTCTCAATTTGTATACTGTTCCCCTTCCTCTTTCCCCAAATGCTGTTTGACAACTGGCTGGCAGCAAATGTTGAAGTGACAAATGATATTACATCTTCTGCAGCTGTAATGTGTTACAATGCAGGCTGGAAAACTGGTTTCTGGCAAGAATCCTGGCTTCAGGAACCAGGTCACTAATACACAGTGGTGGGATAGGGGGTGAATGCTTGTGCTTGATTGATGTGATGTGAACTACACTGTAAGCAGCTTCCCCAGCCTTTTGGCTGAAGGCAGAGACTCCATGCAAGTGGCCTCCAGCAAAATGCAAGTGAATTAATCAGGAGACAGTGGGAAGAAACTTGAAGATTAATGTAATTCTGAAAGGGTCATTTAAAAAGTTCTCAGCAATTCACATGGCTTTAAGAAATTATCATCATAGCTTATAAAATTGACATACTTTATTCAGCACTATGCCCAGAGGTAGTAAGTATAAACCGAGTACAAAAATAAAACAAGTTTAAAAGTTTAATACATTATTTGTTTTGAGATGGTAATTTTAAATTCTTACTGTTTAAATTTTCAGAAGCACTTTGAATGAGTTCTAAAGTTAAACTGTTAAATCATGGTTGTTAAAAATAAGCTTTTATTGTTGGAGGTTGTGCTGGGGCTGGACTATTTCAGTCAAATGCAAGAAATCAAATGGTGACCTTTTACCAAACAAGCACTTCCCATAATTGTAATTGCCTTGGGCTAGTGAAGCTACTATTACATTCATTTTCACAATAATTGTACATGTATTTGAAAATGTGTCATGTATCTTTGATGCCCAACTTAGAATAGTTCTGTATGAGTACAGCTAATTAGATAAGAAAACTGTACTTAACCATGTTAATTGCTAATAAAGAGATCCAGCAACATGTAGCTAAAGATCACAAATTATTTCCTACAGATTCATGCTGAGTTCAAATTATGCGTATTTTTTGTTTTGTTTTTGCCTGATTTTGAAGTTACGTGCCCAGCATTTTTCATTGTTTTTGAAATTTCTCTCTTAGTGTTCTTTTTCACTTCAAGTTTCAGTTAAGCATTTGTTTTTTTTCACACATTTTGTAGATCTTTTACACTGTTATTTCCTAACATTTGATTTTCTTTTTTTTTTTTTTTTTTTTTTTTTTGTTCTATGACCTCAGACTTCCAAATTTAGTGAAATTTAAAAGAAAAACTTGATTAAGATAAAATCTATGGTGAACAGTTGGCTTGCTCAGAGGATCTATTACCTACAGATAATGCAGAGAAAGACTGGATCACTGGGTTTGCAGCCATTGACATCTCATGAGAAAGGTCTCAGAGGTAGAGGTAGTTCCTGGTGAAGCAGTAGTGAAGTTGTAGCCATTTGTTTTAATAACCACTAGATCTGCTTAGGGAGACAAAGGTGGAGCTGTAGGTTCAGTAATATTGATCCACTTATAAATCTGTGGAAATTACTTATGCTGAGGAGTTCTACATGAAATGCTATAAGTATTTAGAACTGAATATAAAATACAGACAAAAGTTCTGAGCAGCAGGAAATTTTTTAGGAAAAAAGGAATACAGTTAAGGAGTTAACCTTGGAACACAGTAGTTTAATAAATGTCTAAGCAAATATTGTTCAGCAGATAGGGTGAAGGGGATTTTGCACATTTTTTTACTTTACAAAGAACTGTTCTTTTTCCATCTCTATTTAATCTCCTTGAATCTCTCTTTCATTAGAGGTTAGTAAGATATGTCTATTAATTGCCTGGTTTCTAGCTATCCTACTAATAGAAAAACGTGGCATTGTAGTTAAAGACATGTACCTATAATTTAAAAGTTTTATTTTTTTCATTTGTCTTATCAAATAACACAATCTTTTATGTGTACAGTTCCTGTCTTTTTCCATTTGTATATTTCCAAACCATAAACACCAGGGAAATGCACATTGTAACTACTAAAAAACACACAGGAAAGGGTATGGAAAAGAGAAACTAAGAAATATGTTCAGACATATGATGAAAAAAAATAGAACAGTATAAAGGTAAAGGTATGCTAATGAGGTACATCCATTATAGTAAATGCATTTGAGATGCATTTGCAATAATAAAAATGCTTAATATGTGTGCAAATCATCTCAGAATATCTGACTGTGCTTAACTTTAAAGTACCTTTTTTTCTCATGACAATTTGTAGAATTAAAGAAGTTTCTTGTAAGAATTCATTCTTGAGATTAAAAAAGTATTTTAGATTTCCCTAAGCCTACTGCTCATCACTGTCTCGCTCCAATTTATATAGGAGGGAGAGAAGGTTCTTTGATATATGTATACCCGGCATGAGATTAAGAAACAACGGTTCAAATGTTGGTCCGACCAGTTTATTACAAATCCTAGTCGTTCAGGGAGATGGGGCAGGGGAGAAGGGTGATAGAAAAGATAGGGAATAGGAGCAAGGAGTCTGTATAGGAAGCAAGAGGGAGATAGTCACCACCATGT